>PVJL010007467.1:0-77746 GCA_004026885.1 Lyroderma lyra | reverse complement strand
CTAACAATAAAAATGAATTTAAAAAAAAAAAAGAAAGAAAGGAAGAAAAGAAAGAAAGGGAAGGAAAGGTGGAAGGGAAGGAGGGAGGGAGTATGTAAGGAAGGGAAAGGAAGGGAAGGGAATAAGGGAGGGAGGGAAAGTAAGAGAGAGGGAAGGAAGGAGGGAGAAAGGGAAGAAGAGAGGAAGAAAAATCTCTAGGCAAAAATATCAAAAGTGCAAGAGTATCTATAATATGCTACACTTCTTATAAGAAAGAGGATATAAGAAAATGCACACACATCTGTTACTTTAGGAATGAGAAATATAAGAAGAATAAACCAGAAACTAAAGGTTTGTGTCTTCTACAGGGAATGGTCAGCAAAATGGGAAAGAAAGGGGGAATAGGAATGGGTTAGTAGGGATAAGGAGGGAGCTATGGTTCTCTGATTACACCTTTTTGCAAAGCTTTGACTCTTAGAAACATCATAATGTTTCACATATCCTCCCCAATAAATAACTGAAATAAACCAAGATGTGAGGGCAACCCAAAATAAAATACAAATAATAATAAATGAAACTAAATGTATTACAAATGAGTAACATAACTACACTGAAAAAGATAGGGAAAAAAAGTTCTTATATAAGTATTTGGAAAAATTATTCTGACTGATTACTATATGGCTAAAGACAAAAAGACACAAATACTGCATCCTAGTTAGTAAACCTGGTTCTTCCAGGAATATAGGTTATTAATTCTGAAATTATTATATATGATACTTAGGGTTGAATAAATAGGTAAGTATGTTTTAGATAATGAGAGCCAGTTTCTTACTCTCAGAGTTCCCAATAAGGCAAGTTTTAAGATGACCCTCATGAAATTGTACTGGAACTGAAGATATCAAAAGGAACTCAAGGTTTTATACATACTACAGAGATGGTAGGTGATTAGATATAGATAGATGATAGATAGATGATAGATAGATAGATGATGGATAGATGATAGATGGAGAGATACAAAGAAAGATAAATACAGTGATATATAGATAGATAACTATAGAAATAAATACAGATATATATATATATGTATACATAGGTTAGTATACACACAAATATTTCCTACTTTTGTCTACTGAGTGAGGCTGAAAGCAGTGATACGCCAGTAGAAATGAGAAAAATTAGTGTCCAGGTCTTGGTTTCTAAAACACTATTCTCCAGTCAAATGAACCAGGGACCCTAGGAAAAGTGGTTGATTCCAGGACAGGGACAAGACAAACCAAAACAAAACCCCACAATCTACAATATGAGTTGGAACGTTTTGTGGTGCCAGATAATAAGGAAGTACTCCAAAAACAATGGTGGGTGTATGTGAAAAGCACACATGAGTTAACCTGAAGAAAGGTTCAATGGCCAAAGATGAAAAATTTTGAGATATAAAATGAATAATAGTATGGGATTATAACCCACAGAATAAAATAAATATCCATGAGTCTATGTTGATAAAAGTAAAAAATTAAATACATTAAATAAATGAGTGCGAATGGACAGCTTACTGAAGAACTTCAATTTCAAAAAGTAGAGAGAATGAGAAAAATGCAACATCACCATCGTGAAACACCACAGTAATAACTGTGGGCAAGATCCACTGATGGATACTAAAATCAGTGAGTGGAAGTTTGAGGAGAAACAGGATATTAGCATAGTGTAAAAATATCTCTCTGAAGGTACTTATCAATTCTAAAGGGAAAAAATAGTACCTTTATAGGAGAGAAATTTGGCAGACACTACCTAACTAAGTAATCCAGGTTAACACCACCAGTAATAAAGCACTTTGAGACCAGGTGCCCTCCTGATATGATGCACTGAGAAGGATACAAGTTCTATAGTATTCTTCTCAAGAATGCATAAACTTAAACTAATCACAAGAAAACACCAGAAAAATACAAATTAAAGGTTTTACAAAGTAACTGACAAGTATCTTAAAAAGTTTCATGGTCACAAAAGTCAAGGAAAAACTGAGGAACTGCCGCAGATTGGAGGAGACCAAGGAGACATAACAATATGCAACATGGGATCCTAAAACAGAAAAAAATGTGAATTTTGGGGGAAAACTGGTAAATTAAAATAAACTCTATAGCTTAGTTAATCATATTGTACCAATATTAATTTCCTAGTCTGGATAACTGTGCTGTGCTTATTAAGATATTAACATTAGAGGAATTTGCATGAAACATGTACCTGAGCTTTTTGTACAATTTTTGCAACTATCCTGTAAGTCTAAAATTATTTCAAAAAGAAAAGTTAAAAATAATTTCATGTGTGTTGACAGTGGAGTGGGGAGAAAGAGATAAAAGATATTACAAGGGTCACCAGAGATGTATGGCAGTAATCAAAGACATGAGCCTCACTAAAACCCAAAATGCTAAATAGCATAAAGGTGAATGCCTACCTTCTGGAGAAATGAGAAAGGCCAACGTAGGGACATCAAACCTCCTTAAGTTACAGAAATACCACTGTATTTCTGACATCCAATATACTGAATGATAAACCTAAATGAGATTAGTCTAATCAAACATGACAAGCCTGCACAGGTTTATGAAAACAAGCATGGGCAGGCATTACCTCAAGACCAGAACCAGGTGACAACTCAAAGAGACAGGTGAAAGCTCACCTTTACTAAGAAAGAAATGACCATTTTCCCAGACCCCAAAGGTTCCCAGAATTCCAGAAACTCCTTTGTCTCTGCTGTGTGAAGTTGTCTATCCATGGAAACAGGTACTAAGTAGCAACAAAGGATCTAATGGCTAAATTCTTGTGCTACTATCTATTCACTGTATTGGTTACATTCTTACCAACTTCCTTTTGTTGATCTTGGAATAGTGCCCTCATGCTTAAAAGCCACTTCAATAGATAAATTATTCAAATATATTTGTTCTGCCTTTTATTTTTTTTCATTCTGAAGAATTTTCCTTTTATTATCTTATTGCTACACAGGCTACCACCCTTAATTTAGACTGAAAATATATGCCTTGCCCCTAAGGCCCTACCCTGCAAATACTTTTAGCTTCTGAACACTTTTTACCAAGAGCAGCCATTTCATAGTGAAGTTTTACTGATAAATTGCTTCCATGTAAGATAGACAAGTATTGAAAAGAGCTTTAAATTAAGCAACATGACAAGGCAGACAATAATTAAAGACTATTACATAAATGGTCATTCTTTTCATTTAAGGCCGGACAGGAAAAATAATAATGATAGTGAACAGTGAGTACAATCTTTAGGATTAAAAGAAAAGAAGTGCCTCAGAGAGTAGTGATTGTGAAAGCAAGGTCAGGGAAGAGGATTTGTTTTGTGGCATAACAGTTCTAATGCAAAATAATTATGAAATGCTTTTATAAAAAGTCAATTGATGTCATATCTATTAAAGTACATTCTGTCCTAGCTGAGATTCCCTAGAATCCGAGGGAAGCTTATGTACCAATGCATTATTCGAAAGGATACAATATCAGGGAAACAAGAATGAGGAGAAAAGAAAGTAGAACAATAAAGGTGGGAGAGCATATATAGGTGGTGTGTTACTAGCTGGTCACAGCTTCTCAAGAAAATCCAGCTGGTTCTCAGTTATGGGGGAAGCTTTCAGAAAAACTACACAGAGAAGTTATGTCCTCTCTCATTCAACAAAGTTTACTCCACAGAACTTTATTTTCCCCCACAGTCATGGCAGCTACTGGGGAGGCCATGGTCTCTGTTGGCCCAGCCAACAAACAACAGGGCACTGGAGCTGCTATAGCTCCTGGCATTATAATCATGGTTGAAGCTGTGCCAACACCCTGGTTCTTGACCCCAGGGAAGGCTAGAACAATCAGTGGTAATAAGAAATGAGGCAAAGATATTAGTGGGACTTACAGACAGCAAAAGCATTGACATGAACCTTCACTGATTTGCTATAGCCAGGAAGTGAGGCAAACAGCCAAGGCATTTAAATGATTCTATAGGTTTGTTCCCTGGGCAGCAGACTCTGAGCTGAAGATTAGTATGCAGGAGGTCTCTGAGGAAGTGCCAATGGGGTCAACTCCTGTGAAAGGGGAAGATAAAGGACTGGCAAGAGAGAGAAATCTGAGCTGTGTTCCAATCCCAAACTTCAGCCAATCCTTTAGGAAGCTCTTGAATTGGGGTAAGGAGGGCTGGATCTACAGGCAACAATCTGTCACTGTGTGTGGGTCACCCTGGGAAGGGATGTGACCTTGAGGAAAGCAGCTTTCTTTAGCTGAGGCAGTTCCTAATGGGGCAAAGAGCTGACATCACTGACATTACTCTTAAGACCAGGGGAATAAGCCCTTTATTCCTAAGGAAGATCTGGGCAGCCATTATAGCATCATCACCATGGAATGAGACAGAAAAATATTTGCTTCTTTTAAGCTTCAAAGCAACTGTGCTATGAGCATGAAGCAGACCCTTACAGATTGGGCTTTAAAATGTTAGTGCTAGGTTTAAGTAAGCAGCACCAGGTCAGCTGTCCAAAATCTATTTTACAGATTCAGGGTTAAGGAAGAACTGTGGGCAGGCCATGGGCTCAGGTATCATTGCAACCCCAAAGCTTCCATTTGGTTCTGGATTACATCATTGAAAAGCTCGGACCATGGGTCTAAGTTTCTAATATCCACATGCTGTGGGTCTTTAGGAGGTCCTGGTCTTCATGAGGTCCACAGGGGCAAAGTTTCCAGAAATAATGATAACAGCTTCAGCTCAGAATCTGCTGAGGGCAACTCTCCAGCTGAAAGAAGTATGGAGATGTAGGAGACACATTCTGTACAAGACATGTTTCTTGGGCCTCAGAAACCCCATAACAAGAAGTAGTGTTCACAGCCATTATGACACGTGATTGGAAAATGCCCACTCATAAGAGCATGGAGGAGCCTTGTAACCAGAGAGACACCACCTGAATACAGCACAGGCTGCTAGATATGAAAATGGAAATTAAGAGATTCCAGATATATTGTTTGAAAAAAAAAGAATAAATAAGATTTGGAGTCTAACTGGAATCATTTCAAATTCCTACACTTTGCAAGAAGGCATCAATATCCAGAATGACAATCTCAAAGTGTGGTCCAGGCTCTTCCCTCTAAAGTTACAATTAATATCTAATGTCAACATTCACTTCTGGGTGAGGGATTTCCCCAGAGGAGTTTAGGTCCACAGATCATAGGCACTGGACAAATGGTATAGATCCCTGGTGTTTGGGAGAAGCTGAAATCCAGAAAAATGTCTTTGCCTCCTTCTTTAAGGTACCACTGAGTATTTTATATCTCTGGTAATGGTAACTTGGGACTAGATGGCACCAATGTTAGGTTCTGGGATTTCATTTTGTTTAGAAAAGCTGCTCTAACCTTAGAAATTGCTGATAGTCAATGATACTCAATGTTATGATAATCCTGTTAATTAGCCATGAACTTCTTATTGACAAAGAGAGACAAGTACTTTAGGTCTCTCTTTTAAAAAGAAACATAATAGAGGTCAATTCAATTTCTAGGTCCTAAAATATTACTCTCATTCTTATGAAAATTACCCCAGGCCATAGTGCTAAAGGTTTTGGTAACTCCACCCAGACATATTGGTTATATATATTGAGAATCTTTCTGGCTGACTGTGGGCAGAATAAAAAATTGGCAAAGCCCTTAATCTCTGGCTTTTAACTTGAAGTTTTAATTTTTGGACTCTTTAAAAGTGGGACACATAGGAGACATGGATGTATCCTTGGGTAAGTCATAGTATGAGGAAATTAATATTTAAATATGGAATACCCCTATATGTGTATTTTTGCATTTTGTTCTTGGTATCTTTATGATGTCATTTAACCTCATTGCAGACAATCTATTAGGAGGGATAGGACAATGTGGCTGGACCTATTTTGGAGTGGGAAGTAGAATAGGGAGTAGATTTCATCCATGAAGCAAACTTGGAGTAAAACTAATGTATAATTTTAACCCCTTTTGGAACTTTTCTCTGGCAAAATCTGCCTTACCCACTAGTGCTCAAGGGATAGCTCCACAAAAGTAGAAGTTGGTATTGTAGGAGTAGTTTAACAAACAATGGTAGAACAGCTAAACTTTTTCAATAGGGAACTAGCCACACCACTGTGATCACAGACTTGCAAATTCACTTGGTGTACAAGAGCAGAAAATGTGAGAAACGTAATTGTTGGCACACCCACTGTTGTTCCTCATCTACACCATCTTCTCCAACATCAATACATTTAACCTTTTAATCTCCATCAGTCATTCTTCTGTCTATATTCATTGGTATAGAGTTCAGGCATGGGAAGAAAGGGTAATATGTATTAAGCCCTTCAATCCACAATAGCTATGATTATTTTATGTTATACTACTTGATATTACTTACAGGAGAGGTGGGGAAAAAGAAGGGAGGAAGAATGTGCCTGTGGTTTACAATTTTGGATGTAATCAGTGGTAAAAATAATTCTCACATTCTTATCCTTGAAAGGAAGTTTTGATTTAGAAAACAAAGTTCACCAAAGCCAAGTCTAATGGACATGGTGAATAACTCTCATGTGGGTCACAAGATTGCTTTTTCTTACTATAGTGGAAAATGGTATGAGAATGAGAGAAAAATGGAGAATGTGATGGAATTAAAGTAAAGTGAATAGCTGAGTAATATTCCATTCTATATACGAGAGTTGTCTGAAAAAAATCCAAATCCAGCCATAAGTGCTTTTATGTTTTATATTACATGTCTGTATACAATTTCTTTATCTAATCGTCTATTGATGCTCATTTGGGTTACTTCCATATCTTGGCTGTTGTAAATAGTGCTGCAGTAAACATAAGGGTACATATACCTTTTTGAATTAGTGTTTTGGATTTCTTTAGATAAATACCCAGAAGTGGGATTGCTGGGGGATAAGGTAGTTTTACTTTTAATTTCCTGAGGAACCTCCATATTGTTATCCATAGTGAATGCACCAATTTGCAATTCCACCAACAGTGCACAAGGGTTCCCTTTTCTCCTCATCCTCACCAACACTTGTTTCTCAGTTTATTAATAACAGCCATTTTGACAGGAGTGAGGTGATATCTCATTGTGGATTTTATTTGCATTTCTCTGGTGATTAGTAACATTGAGCATATTTTCATATGTCTATTGGCCATCTGTAAGTCCTCTTTAGAGAAATGTCTATTCAGGTCCTCTATCCATTTTTCATTGGATTGTTTGGGGGGGTGTTGGCATTGAGTTGTATGAGTCTTTTTTATAAATGTTGTGTATTACCCTCTTATCAGATGTCTCACTGGCGAATATCTTCTTTCATTCAGTAGATTGCCTTTTTGTTTTGCTGAATTTTTTTTTTTGCTGTGCAAAAACTTTTCAGTTTGATGTAGTCCCACTTGTTTATCTTTTCTTGTCCAAGGAGATATGTCAGAAAAAATATTCCTAAGAGCAATGTCAGAGAGTTTACTGTCTATGTTTTCTTGAAAGAGTTTTATGGTTTCAGATTTTATATTTAAGTCTTTAATTTATTTTGAGATTATTCTTGCATATGGTATAAAATTGTGGTTGAGTTTCATTTTTTGCATAAAAAAGAATAAAATCTTATTATTTGTAACAACACAGGTAGGCCTGGAGTGTATCATGCTAAGTGAAGTAAGTCAGACAGAGAAATACAAATATCTTATGCTCTCACTTATTTGTGGAATTTAAAGGACAAAATAAATGATCAAACAAAATAGGAAGACTCATAGATACAATTAAACTGATGGTTGCCATTGTGGAGGGAGGTTGGGAAGCTGGGTGAAAAAGATGAAGGGATTAATACAAATTGGTAGTTACTAAATAGTCACAGGGATGTAAAGTACAGTATAGAGAATACAGTCAATAATGCAACAACTGGGTATAGTGCCAGATGGGTACTAGACTAATTTGAGGGAATCAGTGCATAAATTATATAAATGTCTAACCACTATGCCATACACCTGAAACTCATGAAACAACATTGAATGTCAATTGTAACTGAAATAAATAAATAAATAATTTTTAAGAGGAAGCTGATAGCTCCTGTGAATATTTCATATACTAGTCCTGCCACTGATCCCAACAGCATAACTCTTAAAATATTGGAGGCAATGACAGCACCTTTGTATTAGTATTTATTTGGTCTTTCAAGGTGAATATTTGGAAACATAGCAGTCACTTGCATATTCAAATTTTATCTGGTATTTGTAAGGTCACAATATATAATGTATTCGTCCCAAAAAGGGCACCTTTGAAAGTAAAAATAATGATATTAGTAATTATGCTGGAACCAAGGCTGAAATCAGAACTGTCCTAAGAAAATTTTTTTTATACAGGAACCCTAGATATGTATAAAAGCATTATCATCATTCTTTAAAGTCAACTTTTTAAATACCATCAGATATCATTTTTCAAATAATTTCCATTTTGAGGTCCTATAGAAGGAGAAACATTTATTAAAATGTTTCATTAATATGTTATCATATTTATATAGTGGAGAAAAACTTTATTCCTTTAATAATAATGAAGAGGCCCAGGTATGTCATCCCAAAATATGCCACTTTGGCAAAAGAATTGTTTTGAGCTAATGGCAATTGAGAAACAGCAGACCCAATAAAAATGTTTCACTTCGCTCAACTGACTAAAAACTAAAGTACAAATTTCCCCCCCTTTTTTTAAAGGACATTCACATTTATATAGGAAATTTTTTAATTTCCATTTGCAAAGATATCAGATACCAGGTAGAGAGTTACACCCAGAGATAACTCTTATCACCTCCTTGGAAGACTCGTATTTGCTTATAAGACAACCCTTATTTTTCCATACATTTTCTTCCCTCACCTCCTCATAACTTGCCTCCCCTGTTCAGAAATACCTAATCTCTTTTCTTTTCTTTAGCCTAACATGATATATAAGCCTTAATCATCTGATTCACTCCATGAGCCACATTTTTCTTTGTGAACACCTATGCATATATGTATGTAGTTAAAACTGTTTTTTATCTTGCCAATCTGTCTTTTACCAGTTCAGTTCATGGGCCCCAGACATTGGGCCTAGGAGAAGAGAGGCAAAAATTTTTTTTCCTACCCTACATCTGTACAGGGAGCAAAAATGCCAAAATGAGTACAAGAAAGGAAAATTTTAATCTGGAATTTACTTACTAGATGTTTTGATAACTGTCATTCCAAATGGCTAGTGGGGATATTTCTTCTTTAGTTAGCCTCAATTCCCTGGTTTTACTGGATCTAGGTCAATTGTCTTAGTGTCCTCTGGCACTGATTGGATAAAGTTGTGGACAGTGCGATGTGCTGCCCAGATCCTCCTTCAGAAATGAAGAACTTATTCTACAGCTACTTGGAGTGCTGCCCATAATAGTTCTCTATTCTCAGCTCCCTTCAGGGATTGCCTTGGCCGAAAAAACTTTCTTGTTCAAGGTCCAACAAAGGTGTACCATGTCCAATACCTGAACAATATATGAGTTATAAAGTCCTGGTTCCCTTTTCTCAAGCTGGGACAGCTTTAAAGAGTCACCCCAGTTCCAGAGGTCCCCAAGACATCAGTTGATGGCTTCATCAACTTCTCCCTCCAATTTGTCATGTTTCTTCCACCCCTCTTTGTACAGGTATTAATCTCAAGGGTACTTCTTAATAAGTACCTAGTATGATGATTTTCATTATGTAGTCTAATTTCTGGTAACCTCAAATGGTGACAATCATTTTTACTCTAACATTTGATCCATTCTCGTCTCAACTCCTCAGTAAAAAGATCAGATCTATTCTTGGCTCATAGGTTCTACTTTCTTTGAATGTCCAAATAGAGAGACTAAAGGTGCCACTCTTTTTTGAGGATAGACATTTTAGGAAGAATAATGAGACATCTGTACATCTTCAACAATCAAACCAAGCTCAGTAGGCATACTACAGCAAGCATTCTTTTTAGCTTGGAAGTCACTTGTCTCATCAGAATTGGGGATTCTACTGATGGTCTCTCTATAAGGTAGAACTGTCTTATTCAGGGATCCTAAGTGCTTTGCACACAGTCAAGAACAGAAGTACCTGATAAATTTTTGTGAGTGAATGAATGTATGAGTGGAAACAATGATAAATCAATCCATGCAGTCACCCAGGGCAGTGTTTGAGTGCCCTAGAATTGAAATGACCAACTCAAGGTGAAGAGACGGGAAGAAAGAGAAGTATTAAGGGCATGAGAGGCAAATAAGAAGGTCCATTAAAGGGAAGCAGAAGACTGAATAATAAAGGAAAATTTCTGCAAGCTCAATCACATCTTAAACTTCTATTCCCTTAGTCACTTCTTACCAGGTTCTTACTTCCATTCAACATACTAAAGTACAGCAGCATAACTTCTTTAGGTATATAAATGTTGAATAACTATGGTGTACATCTGAAACTAATATAATATGAAGGCTTTCCAGAAAAAACCCAGCCATAAATGCCTCTATTTTTCATATTACATGGCTGGATACTTTCCAGACAGCCCTCATATGTTAACTATATTTTAATAAAAAAAAACTTTTAAAATATAAAATAAATACAGGAGCATATTACAGACTCTGCTTTACTGCTGAATTATCTGTAACATTATGAGAATTTATCTGTAGCATGAGAACAATGCTGGCTAACTCTAAATTTGTTTTTATATTAATAGTAAGCTACTTCTGCAGCAGTTGGAATTGAAATTGGAAACATGCAGGCCTTGAAAACTAAGCTGGAGATGAGCAGGAAGTGGTAGATAAATAACTACTTTATTAGATCATATTCTCATTTTACAATTATAGCAAAAACATTTGCAACCACATGATTCATTGTAACCTAGTGGTATAGTTGTGTCAATACCAATAGTAATTGTACCATGCTAAAAGCCTATTCAAATCCATCACTGGAAAATATAAAGAAACTTCAGACACTTCAAGATTTACTGTATTTTTTTTTATAAATAATGCTTAGTAAGGAAAATTTTGAAAGTAATTCAAGACATTAACTAAAATAAAATATTTTTTTGTTTTGTTTTGTTTTGTTTTTTGCTTTTTGGTATGTGGGCAGCTCCCTGACTGGGAATAGAACCCAGGCTGCAGCGCTGACAGTGCCACTGCTGAAGCCTTAAGCCACCACACCATCAGGGAACTCCCTAAAATAAAATATTTTAAACAAAGTTGTAAATTGATCAGTGTTCTCTTGATTACAAATAAAACCTATTCTTTTTTTTAATGAGACAAAAACACTGAAGACAAAAGCCTTTAGGGGTCCTTTTGAACCCCCAAATGTCTTATTAGAGTTGTAAATAACAGTGGATCACAGAAGGAACCTCCACACAGACTACAACATACTTATCTGGGCTGAATGAACTAATCCTGAGTGTTCAACAAGATAATTAGTAGAGGCAGCTAGGCCTGTGTATAGAAAAGGTAAAATTAATCATAAAGCACTAATCAGGTGATTATAAAACATGAGGCAGAAATAAACAAGTTAGTCACTTTTTTATTGACAGCACTTAGAATTGCCTCATGAGACTACTCTGAAGAATTCAGGTTCTAGTTGAATTATTTATGGTAAGTGTTATGAGGCTATTCAAAGAATGTATAAACAATAACCAACTACATTTATTCATGGATGCCATAATTATTTAGGGTTCCTCTTGTTAGTTAACTTATAAAAATACAGATCTGTTTCAGAAATGGATTTTGGGGAATGCTTAAAAATTGCAATCTTAAGAAAACTATTAGTCAAATTACCTACCAATGAATGGACAGTAGTTTAAATTTAGTAAACTATAATTCAAGAAACTCTATTGTTCCAAATGACTCCCAGAATAGCTTAATTCTGCATTGTTCCAAGTTTACCCTATGATCTCTTCCTTGTAGAGCTCTGTCAACTACCTGCATTCCTATAACTGGGAGTGGAAGAAAATCATGTAAAAAGTCAATAATGAAAGGGATAAAAAGCACTTTCAGAATCGGATTTTCCCCATTCCTTATACCCTTGTGCTCAGAGCAATGGGAGGGGAAAAAAGAGAAAGAGAATACGTGCATTTCAAAGAAAACTATAAAAGTTTATCCACATTTAGATAATCCCAGAAGGTATAAATTTTACACAGGTCATGGAACCACCCACTTCCATTCAGGGGGTAGTCACACCTATTTTTATGTCCAAAATAAACCTATACAATTGGAGACATTGTGGAGATATTGTGGAGACATTGTGAAAGTCAAAGGTTAATACATACTTGCAACCAGATGAGGGGACAAAAGGAGTACTTTTTGTAGAATAAGGGAATGAAACAGTGTTCAAACCAAACATTCAAAAATATGTTTTTGTGAGGAAAATACTAATACAAATGATTATGAACCACAAAGGTATTATTTAACAAATTGATGGGAGAAAACTAAATTTCACAAAGTTCATCTTTATTCAAAATATATTTTTTCTCTCCAGCAAGACACAAACATGTGCCTCTAGCAGCATCATCGTCCTGTGAGATCTCACCAGAATATCACTAAAAATGGGTCTCTATGCAATTTTGACAATAAATATTTTTGCTAACAGATGAAATGTGCTTGTGTGATTGTAATACAAAATTTAGCCAGGTTTATCATTACACCTGATCTTATATATAAAACTGTGTGTACTATTGAGAAAACTATAACCGACTTATAAAATTAACCATAGCACAGGAACTCTAAGCTAATGTGATGGGTAAATGACTGAACATGTGAATTTCGGCCGATATTATTGGAAAACACTTCCCCTCATGTATCCATGAAGCTTTATCTCCCGTTTTACCTTCCCAGGAGAAGTGTTAATATTACAACAGAATCTATGAAATTCTTCTCTAATAAAGTATTTCCTTTTTAAGAGGAGAGTGAAAACACTTTGACTTTTTCATTCTTTTTAGAATAACAACTTTTCTGAAGTATAATTTACATGCCATAAAATTCACCAATTTTTAAAAATTTATTTATTAAATTCATTGGGGTGACATCAGTCAGCAAGATTATATAGGTTTCAAGTATACAATTCTATAATGTATCATCTATGTGTTGCATTGTGTATTCACCACCCACAGTCAGTTCTCCTTCTGTCACCATATATTTCATATTCCTATCCTCCACAACTCCCCTGCCCCCTTACCCTCTAGTAACCACTAAATTTTTGTCTGTGTCCATGAGTTTCTGTTTTTTGTATTGTTCTCTTGTTCCTTTGTTGCTTTCAGTTTTATAGCCCATGTATGAGGGAAGTCACATGGTTCTTAACTTTTTCTGTCCAACTTATTTTGCTTAGCATTATAATTTCAAAATTTATCCATGTTGTTGCAAATGGCAGTATGTTATCTTTTCTTATGGCCAACTAATGTTCCATTATATATATCTACCACATCTTCTTTATCCAATCACCTAACAAAGGACACTTTGGTTGTTTCCATGTCTTGGCAACCATGAATAATGCTAGAATGAATATAAGGGTACATACTTGTGTATCTTTGCGGACAAAAGATTTCAGATTTTTTTAGGTAGCTACCCAGAAGAGAGATTTCTGGGTCATATGGTAACTCTATTCTTAATTTTTTTAGAATAAAATGCACCAGTTTTTAATGTACAAGTTAATGATATTTAACTTGTACTATAATGGTATAGTTAAAGAGTTGTACAACTACCACTACAACTTCACTTTACAATACTTCCATTACTCCAAAAAGATCTCTCATACCCATTTGTAGTCATTCTTCATTCCTGTCCCCAGCCTCAGGCAACCAACAATCTACTTTTAGTCTTTTTTTTCTTTTTAATTCATTTTTATTGTTAGGCTTATTGGGGTGACATCTGTTAGCAAGGACTACATAGGTTTCAGGCATACAATTCTACAGTGCATTGTCAACTTGATGTATATAATAAGTTCACCACCTAACATGACTTCTCTTTATAGATTTATCTTTTCTGGATATTTCATATAAGTGGAATCATACAGTATGTAATCTTTTGTTACTAGCTTTTTAAATTTAGCATGGTGTTCCTGAGTTTCATTTAAGCTGTATCACATGTCAGTACTTCGTTCCTTTTAATTGTTGAATATTATTCCACTATATGAATATATCACATTTTGTTTAACCATTCAAAGATGGATGGACATTTGGGTTGCTATTATAAATAATGCTGTTATGAACATTTGTGTGTAAGTCTTTCTATGAACATATGCTTTAATTTCTCTTAGGTAGTTATCTAGGAGTGAAATTGTTGAGTTTTTCAGTAGATTTATATTTAACATTTTTAAGAAACTGCAAAATTATTTTCCAAGCTGGTTCTACCATTTTACATTCCCATCAGAAATACATGAGGGTTCCAGTTTCTACACATCCTTACCAAGACTTATTATTTTGTCTTTTTTATTATAGCCATTTTATTGGGTGTGAAATGGTATCTCATTGTTGTTTCAATTTGCATTACCTTAATGACTAATGAGATGGAGCATCTTTTTAAATTGTATTATTAAATGTATTGGGGTGACATTAGTTAATACAATTATATAGGTTTCAAGTGTACAATTCTATAATACATCATTTATGTTGCATTGTGTGCTCACCACACAAAGTCAGTTCTTCCACCACCACATATTTGATTCCCGCTCTTCCAACCTCCCCCTTTCCCTTTACCCTCTGGTAACCACTATTATCTGTGTCCATGAGTTTTTGTTTTTTTATTTGTCTTGTTCTTTTGTTGCTTTCAGTTTTGTTGGTACAGCCAGTATGGAAAACAGTATGAGGCTCTTGAGTCACTCTCCTTGCTCGAGCCCACTCCTACCTCTTTGGAGTATACTTTCTCTTCAATAAACTATCTCTTTGTTTCACCACTGGAAAAAAAAAGAAAAAAAACAGTATGAAAGTTCATCCAAAATTTAAGAACAGAGTTACCATATGACCCAGCAAATCCCTCTTCTGGGTATCTATGCAAAAAATCTGAAAGTATATGTACCCCAATGTTCATTGCAGCATTATTCATGGTGGCCAGGACATGGAAACAACTAAAGTGTCCTGAAATAGATGACTGGATAAATGAGATTGAGCATCTTGGTTGTATGTTTACAGTACATTAGTAGATCTTTTTGGTGAAATGTCTATCCTAAACTTTGACTTATTTTTCAATTGGGTCTTTTGTATTGTTATTGAGTTGAAAAGATATTTTATCTATTTGAGAAAAATGTTCTTTACCTTATATTTGATTTACTAATACTTTCTTGCAGCCTGTGGTGTGTCCTTTCATTTCCTTGTGTCTTTTAATTCCAAAAGACTTTGATTCTGAAGAAACCCAACTTATCATTTTGGGAGGGTAGAATTCATAAAAATAATAAAGCACAATTTCTCAAAGAGGAAAAAATAATCTTGGACTAACACAAGGTCACAAAGACTTCTCCACTATGTTTTACTCTAAAAGTTTCTTTAGTTTTATCTCTACATGAGTTAATTTTTGGTTATGGTGTGAGATAAGAATCTAAGTTTTTCTTTTTTTCATCTGGATATACAATTATCCCAGCACTATTTGTTGAAAAGTCTATCTTTACTCTATTGAAATGCACTGATATCTTTTTATAATTAGGCTTATTGGGGTGACATTGGTTAGCAAGAATTGCATAGATTGCAGGTGTACAATTCTACAGTGTACTGTCAACTTGTTGTATAATAAGTTCATCACTCAGTGTGAGTTCTCTTTCCATCACCATATATTTAGGTCCCCCTTTCTTCTTTCCCATCTCCTCTCCCTTCTCCCATCCCCTCCCCACTTGTCTCCAAACAAACATTAAACTATTGATTATGTCTATGGGTTTTTTGTTTGTTTGTTTTCTTTGTTGTTGTCAGTTTTATATTTTGCATATGAGTGAAATCATACAGTTTTTGGGTTTTTCTGTCAGCTTTATTTTGCTTAGCATGATCTCTAGGTCTATCCATTTTGTTATAAATGGCAGTATTTCATCTTTTCTTATAGTTGAGTAATACTCCATTGTGTATATGTATTACAGCTTCTTTATTCAGTCATCTAACAACGGGTACTTGGGTTGTTTCCATGTTTTGGACACTGTGAACAGCACTGCAATGAACATTGGGGTACATAAGTCTTTGTGGACTAAGGTTTTCAAGTTTTGGGGGTAGATCTCCAGAAGGGGGATTGCTGGGTCATATGGTCACTACATTCCCAATTTTCTGAGGAACCTCCACACCATCTTGCATAGTGGTTGTACCACTTTTCACTCCCACCAGCAATGTGCAAGAGTTCCTTTTTCTCCACATCCTCTCCAGCACTTGTTATTCCTTGTCTTGGTGATAATAGCCATTCTCACAGGTGTGAGGTTGTATCTCATTGTGGTTTTGATTTGCATTTCCCTGATAGCTAATGAGGATGAGCATTTTTCATGTGTCTGCTGGCCATTTGTATTTCTTCATGGAAGAAGTGTCTGTTTAGTTCTTCTGCCCACTTTTTAATTGGGTTTTTTATTAATTCTTTATATATTTTAGATATTAGACCCTTATCTGATACATTGTTTGCAAATAGTTTCTCCCGTTCAGTTGGCTCTTTGCCTTGTTGATGATTTCTTTTGCTGTGCAGAAGCTTTTTAATCTAATATAGTCCCATTCATTTATTTTTGCTTTTACTTCCCTTGCCTTTGATGTCAGGTTCATAAAGTCTTCCTTGAGCCCTAGGTCTATAAGTTTAGTACCTGTGTTTTCTTCTATACAGTTTATTGTTTCGGGTCTTATATGGAGGTCTTTAATCAATTTTGAGTTAATTTTTGTATATGGTGAGAGTTCACAGCTCAGACTCATTTTATTGCATATGTTTTTCCAGCTTTCCCAGAACCACTTACTAAAAAGGCTGTCTTTTCCCCACTGCATATTTTTTGCTCCTTTATCAAAAATTATTCATCCATAAATTTGTGGATTTATTTCTGTGTTTTCAGTTCTGTTCCACTGGTCTATGTTTCTGTTTTTCTGCCAATATCAAGCTGTTTTGATTATTGATACTTTGTAATATAAATTGAAGTCAGGGAGTGTAATACCTCCAGCCTTATTCTTTTATATAGTATATTGCTTTGGCAATTCGAAGTTTTTATGGTTCCATATAATTCTGATAATTCTTTTATCTATTTTTTAAAAGTATGATTGTGGGATTTTGATAGGTATTGCAATAAATCTGTAGATTGCTTTGGGTAAAGTGACCATTTTAACAACGTTAAGTCTTTCTATCCATGAACAGGAAATATTTTTTTCCATTTCTTTGTGTCTGCTTCAATTTCTTTCAAAAGTGTCTTATAGTTTTCCATGTATAAGTTTGTCACGTTCTTTGTTAAGTTAATTCCAAGGTATTTCATTCTTTTTTGTTGTGATAGCAAAAGGAATTGACTCCCTCATTTCTTTTCTGAAGATTTGTTGTTTGTATATAGCAATGCCATTGATTTTTGTACATTGATTTTTGTATCCTGTGAATTTATTGTACTTATTTATTGTTTCTAATAGGTTCCTGGTGGAATCTTTGGACTTTTCCATATAAAGGATAATGTCATCTGCAAATACTGACAATTTGATCTCTTCTTTCCTAGTTTGGATACCTTTTATTCCTTTCTCTTGCCTAATTGCTGTGGCTAGAACTTCCAATAATATATTGAATAGCAGTGGTGAGAGGGGGCATCCCTGTCTTGTTCCTGATTTTAGAGGAATAGGCTTCAGCTTTCCCCCTTCAGTATGATGGTAGCCAAGGTTTTGTCATATATGGCCTTTATTATTTTGAAATACTTTCCTTCTATACCTATTTTATTTAGTGTTTTGATCATAAATTGATGTTGTATCTGTCGAAAGATTTTTCTGCATCAAATGATGTGATCATATGGGTTTTTCTTTTGTTTTTTTTTGTTTGTTTGTTTGTTTTATGCTCTTTGGTATGTGAGTAGCTCCATGGCTGGGAATCGAACCCAGGCCACAGCACTGACAGCGCCATCGCTGAAGCCTTAAGCCACTACACCATCAGGGAACTCTGATCATATGGTATTTATCTTGTATTTTGTTTATATGGTGTAGCACGTTGATTGATTTTCATATGTTGAAACATTTTTGTGCTCCTGGGATGAATCCCACTTGATCATGATGTATGATCTTGTTGTATTTTATTTGCTAATATTTTTTTTTAGGATTTTTGCATCTGTGTTCATCAGAGATATTGGTCTACAGTTTTCTTTTTTTGGTGTTGTCTTTACCAGGCTTTGGTAGTAGCATAATGTTGGCCCCATAGAATGAGTTAGTCATTATTGCTTCCTCTTCAATTTTTTGGAAGAATCTGAAGACGATAGGGGTTAATTATTTTTTAAATGCTTGGTAGAACTTGTTGGTGAGACCATCTTGTCTTGAGCTTTTGCCTCTATGGAGATTATGGATAGTCATTTCATTCTCTTTGTTACTGATTGATCTATTTAGATTATCCAGTTCTTCTTGGTTCAGTCTAGGTAGGCTATAAGTTTCTAGAAACTTTTCCATTTCTTCTAGGTTATTAAATTTAGTGGCATAAAGCCCTTCATAATATTTTCTTATAATTCTTTGTATTTCTGTGGTATCAGTGGTAATTTCTTCCCTTTCATTTCTAATTTTTGGATATTTGTGTCCTTTTCTTTTGTCCTTTGAGTAAGTCTAGCCAAGGGTTTGTCAATTTTGTTGACTTTCTCAAAGAATGAGCTCTTTGGAATGTTAATTTTTTCTATTGTCCTTCTGTTCTCTGATTGGTTTAGCTATGCTTAAATTTTTATAATTTCTTTTCTTCTGCTGACTTTGGGTTTTGTTTGCCCTCCTTTTTCTAGTTCTTTAAGATGGGATGCTAAGGTGTTTACTTGTGATTTTTCTTGTTTCTTAAGATAGGCCTGTAATAATAAATACATTTTTGTCTTATTACTGCTTTTGCTGTGTCCCAATAATTTTGATATGTTGTATTTTCATTGTCATTAGTTTCTATATATCTTTAGTCTCTTCTTTTATTTGTTCTTTTGTCCAGTCATTTTTCAATAAGCTGTTGTTTAATTTCCATGTATATGTGCTTTTTTCTGTTTTCATATTAACCGTTGATCTCCAATTTCAAAGCTTTATGGTCTGAGAATACATTTGGTATGATTTCGATCCTCTTGAATTTGCTGAGGCTACTTTTGTGTCCCAGCATGTGATCTATCTTTGAGAATGTTCCATGTACACTAGGAAAGAAAGTATAGTCTCTTTCTGCTGGATGAAGTGTCTTGTAAATGTCAATTATGTCCAGTTGCTGTAATGTGTCATTTAGAGCTGATATTTCCTTATTTATTTTCTGTTTGGAATATCTGTCCATGGCTTTTAAGGAAGTGTTTAAGTCTCTCACAATGATTTTGCCAGTTTCTCCTTTCAGATCTGTTTGTAGTTGCTTTGTATATTTTGGTCCTTCCTGGTTGGGAGCATATATGTTGATTAGTGTCAAATCTTCTTGTTGTTATATTGTGCCTTTTATCATTATGTAATGTTCATCTTTGTCTCTTGCTTATTTTTATTAAACTGAAGTTTATTTCATCAGATATCAGTATGGCAACTCCTGCTTTTCTCTGTTTACAATTTGCTTGGAGTATTATTTTCTCTCCTTTCACTCTGTGTCTGTGTTTGTCCTTATGGCTGAGGTGTGTCTCTTGGAGACAGCATATGGATGTGTTTTATTTTTTTATCCAGTCCGCTACTCTGACTTTTTATTGGTGAGTTCAGTCCATTAATATTTAGAGTGATGATCGATATGTGAGGATTTCCTGTGGCCATTACTTTGTTATTGTTGTTTTGTTTTCTTTTTGTGTCTTTCCTGTTGCCCCAACTCTATTTTATTTGTCTTGATGTTTTGTTTCAGGTTGAAGAGCCTCCTTCAGTATTTCTTGAAGTGTCAACCTTGTGCTGATGAATTCCCTCAGCTTCTGTGTGTCGGAAAAGGTCTTTATTCCTCCTTCATACCTGAAGGATAATTTTGCTGGATAATTTATTCTTGGCTGGAACTTTCTCTCTTTTAAATGTTGAATATTTTATTCCACTCCCTCATGGCTTGTAAAGTTTCTGCTGAGAAGTATGATGCCAACCTAATGTGTTTCCCTCTAAAGATTATAGTTCTTTCTTCCATGACTGCTTTGAGAATTGTGTGTCTTTAGTTTTTGTATCATGTGTCTTGGAGAAGATGTGCTAGCATCCAGGTATCTAGGAGACCTATTTTCTTCTTGAATTTTGGGTTCCAGATCTTTCCATAGGTTTGGAAATTTCTCATCTGTTATTTGTTTCAGTATGTTCTCTGTAGAGTGCTCTGCTCCTTCTTCTAATCTTATTATCCTGATGTTGTTTTGTCTCATGGAGTCAGATAGTTCTTACAGAATTCTTTCAATCCTTTTGTTTCTATATTCTCTATCTTCCTCTTTTTGAAATGTTCCCAGGTTCTTATCTTCGATATCACTAATTATTTCCTCCATCTGCTTGGCCCTGTTTCCTATGGCAGTTTTTTTATTTCTCACTTCTTTTATTGCATTATTTATCTCTCAAATTTTCATCTCATTCTTCCTTATGTTTTGAATTTCTTTGCTAAATTGTTCCTTTTGTTCATGGATTTCCTTTCTTAGGTCATTCATCTCAGCTATGGTGTTCTATCAGTATGTTCTCTCAGAGCCTTTAGAATGGCTACTTTAAATTCTCTGTCACTTAGTTCAAAAATTTCTAGGTGTATGAGATCCTTTTCTGGAGATTTTATATCTTTTTTTTTTTTTTTGAGCAGCTTTAGATCCTAAGGTACTCATATTGTCTGCTATGTACCTCTTTGGCATGAGGGCTTTATATTCAGCAGAGCCCAGGAGCTCTTTCCTTCTCTGATTAGTATTTTTGTGGTGTCTTGCTGTAGGGCAGACACTAGGTGGTACTAGGGGTGGAAATTTTGGGAGAGAGGGGAGGTGTTTAAGCCTTATCTCTGGTCTCCAGCTGTGATTGGAGGCAGGACATGTCTATCCACGGTCCCTCCACTTCCTGAAGTTTGCTGGGAAGGCTTTAGGGGAGGGGAGAGGCCAACAAAATGTATGCTGGGGCAACTCCACTTCCTGCCCTTTGCTGGGGAAGCTGGGGGGGAGAAGGGGGGGGGTCTTATAGGATGCCAGTGAGGCCACTCTCACTGACTGGCACAAATGCTATCAAATCTGACTCTCTTTTCCTGGGCTTGCTCCAGTAACCTGTCTCCACAGCAGGCACTCGAGGGCAGAGTCTGCAAGCGCGCACCGTGTGAGGGCTCTGGGCATGCGCAAGCCACAGTTCCAAAGCTGGGGGCCTGATGTCATGGGCCATGTGAAGGTGGCCAGCATGCCTCCACCATGGGCTAGGAACCTCAGCCCTGTGTAGGAGCTGTGCGCGTGTGTGCTGAGGGCCATGAGGGCACTGGGAGCTGAGGTGCTGTCTCTATAGCTCCACTTCAGCCTGCGGGTGTTCAGAGTCCTCACTCAGCCCTCTTGCCACTCACAAGCTTCAGAGGCTGGCCCCCAAGCTCTGTCTTCAATACGCTGCTCTAAGGCCCAGCTCCCCCATGGTAGCCCACCATTCTGCCACTCCAGCTGGCTTTTACTCTTGTCACCTCTTGGTCTCCTCCTTCCTGTGCACTGTTCTGCTCCCCAATTCCTTTCTAGTTCCTAGCTCCTTTAGTCAGCAGCGATGGGGTCCTGTTGAAATCTGTCTCTGCTCCCTCCCTTCTCTCCCGCTCACCCACTCTCTCCAACCTTCAGGTATTTTCTTGTGATGTGTGGATTTCTCAGTTGTCACTGTGTCACTCAGGGTCCTCTTTCTGGGTTCCTGGATAGCCATTCAATTATATTTTCTGGGAGAGGCTTTGGGTACCCCCTCCCTGGTTGCCATTTTGCCCTCCCTCTGCACTGGTATCTTTTTTGAAAATCAATTGACCATATGTGCAATGATTTATTCCTGGACTATCAATTAAGTTTTGTTGATCTATATGCCTATCCTTATGCCAGTATCACACTATCTGGATTACTCTAGCTTTGTAGTAGGTTTTGAGATTCTCCAACTTTGTTTCCTTTTTGTGATTGTCTTGGTTGTTCTTAGAGCCTTTGTATTTCCATATAAATGTTTGAATCAACTTGTCAATTTCTACCAGAAAATACTGCTGAGCTTTTAATAGAGTTTGAATCTATAAAGCAAATGCTATGTTAATACATCTTTTTATTTAGATCTTCTTTAATATCCCTCAGCATTCTTTTGTAGTTCCCAGTGAACAAATCTTGCACTTCTTTTTAAAATTTATTTCTAAGTTGTTATTCTTTTGGATGCTATTGTGAATAAAGTTGTCTTCTCAATTTCATTTTGGATTGTTCATTGCTAATATGTAGAAATATACTTTTCTGTATTTATTGCATCCTGTGACCTTCCTGAATTCCTACTATTTCCAGTAGGGTGTGTGTGTGTGTGTGTGTGTGTGTGTGTGTGTGCGCATGAGCAAGCATGTGTTCCTTAAGATTTTTTATTTACATGATTATGTCATCTGTGAATAAATAGAGATTTTCCTCTTTCTTTCCAATTTGGATGCCTATGACTTCTTTTTCGTGACTGCACTAGTTAAAACCTCCAGTCCAATGTTAAATACAAATGGAAAGATGGGACATCTTGTTCTAGTTTCTGACTTTGGAGGAAAGCATTCAGTCTTTCATCCATAAGTATGAAGTTAATTCTTGGTTTTTCATAGATGCCCTTTATCAAGTTGAGGAAGTTCCCTTTCATTCCTAGTTTGTTGGAAGTTTCTATTAGTGTTGAATTTTGTTAAGATTTTTTTGTCTGTTGAGATGATCATGTGATTTTTGTCCTTTATTCTGTTAATATAATGCATTAACATTACTTAACTTTTGTATATTAAATCAACCATTCATTCCTGGGATAAATCCCACTTGCTATGGCATATAGTCCTTTTTATATGTTGTTAGATTTGGCTTGCTACTATTTTCTCAAGGGCATTTGTCTTTCTATCCATGAAGGATATTAGTGTAGTTTTCTTTACTTGTATTGTCTGATTTTGCTGTTAGAGTAATGTTGGCCCTATAAAATGAGTTGGCAGGTGTCTTTTCCTCCTATATTTTACGTAGCTGTTTTGAAAAATTAATGTTATTTCTTCTTTAAGTGTTTGGTAGATTTTACTAGTGATGTCATCTGGGCCTAGACTTTATTTTGTGGGAAAACTTTTATTTGCTAATTCAATTTATTTACTAGTTCTGGGCCCATACATATTTTCTATTTGTTCTTCAGCCAATTTGGGCAATTTGTGTCTTTCTAAGAATGTGTTTCTTTCATCTAAACTATCTTATTTATTGGCATAATGTTGTTTGTAGTTTTGTCATATAATCCTTTTAAATTTTGTACTTCAATGGTGCTATCTCCTCTTTTATTCCCAATTTTGGCAATTTGTGCCTTTTCTATTTTTTTATTGGTCACCCTATCTAAGATTTCTCAATTTTGTTGATCTTCTAAAAGAACCAACTTCTGGTTTCATTGATTTTTCTCCTTTTTTTTTCTGTTTTCTGTTTCATTGATTCCTGCTCTAATCTTTATTATTTCCTTTCTTCTGCCTGCGTTTGGTTTAACTTGCTCTTATTTCACTAGTTTCTTGAGAAAGATTAGGTTATTTATTTTAGCTCTTTTTTTTCTATTCTAATATAATATATGTTTATAGCTACAAATTTCCCTCTAATCACTGCTCTGGCTGTATCTAATAAATTTTGATATGGTATGCTTTTGTTTTCATTCTGCTCCAAGTATTATAAAATCTCCCATATGATTTCTTCTTAACCTATTGGTTGTATAGATGTAGGTTGTTTAATTTCCGAGTATTTGTGGATTTCCCAAATTTTTCTCTATGTATGTAGAACATACATAAATTTTTGCTTGATGCCATTCTGTTGCTTATTCCAACATGCACCAGAATCTCAGGCTAGTTGTAATGTTGTTCTTCTCTGATTGTTTGCTGCTGAAATTGGTATTGTTTTTTATTGTTCCACAGGCATGGAATGTTTCAAATAAAGTCATCACCCTTGCAGGGCTGCAGAGCTGCCATTCCTCATAGCCTGCCTAACCTAGGTAGGATGATGAAACTAAGGTAAAAGAATTGGAGATATACCTGGCTAAAACACCAGAGACTCTTATTGTCTTTCTAGATGTTCATTAAATTTCCATGAATAAACACTTTTCCACTTGTTTTATGCCTTTAGTCTATTTTCAGCCTTTAAATGGTCATCTTTGACAAGTTTGTCATTGTTTTATATGTAGCAATGCCTTTTAGAGAGAGAAATTGTCCTAGAGGCACTGCCAAATTTCAGCTTTTGAAATTAGTAAGACAGTTTAAAGACCATAGGGCTTTGGGACACTTTAGTTATTTTGGTGTAATTACCATTTAAATTTTACTAATTTCTTTAAGACTTTGTTTTTAGAGTGGGTAAATTGGCCACAGAATTTTTTTAGATTTCATTAAGGAGTAATAATAACAACTATTATTGCCACTTACTAAGTATATAGTATATGCCAGGCACTTAGCATACCTTATTTCATGCAATAGTAAAAACCTTCCTGTAATGTATATAATTTCATTTTATAGATAAGAAAACTGAGACTCTTTAGTTTTTTGCCTAAGAGCTCACAATTAATAGGTCTTAGATCTGTGATTTGAA
This sequence comes from Lyroderma lyra, assembly GCA_004026885.1. Taxonomy (NCBI): domain Eukaryota; kingdom Metazoa; phylum Chordata; class Mammalia; order Chiroptera; family Megadermatidae; genus Lyroderma; species Lyroderma lyra. The sequence continues at coordinate 53,018 of PVJL010007467.1, read as the reverse complement.
CCCAGAAATATCTGACTTCCAAGTCATTCTTTTCCATACACTATGCTGCAGAACTAAACACTACCAGATATATTTCTCCCCAAGACATAGCTGTAGGTTACTAGATAAATATTGGACAAGCAATATATTAAATAATTAATATAATCGGCATTTATGTATTTGGTGTGACACTACAGAATGAAAAAAATGGCATAGAAAGTAAAATAACCTCTAGTGCCTGCAATTTCTATTTATTTGTCCATTTGTTCATGAATGGTTTGTGCGCTAATTAAGAAGGCTTGAATTGACTTAGAAAAGTCTAAATGCAATAATTTTAAACATTTTGGGGTTCATAAGTCAATGAGCATCAGGTAAAGGCTCTCCTAGAAAAACGGAAAATTATCCACTCAATTGTAGATAACACGTCTAGGAGTTCATGAGCTCTAAAAGTCACAAACCCTAATTTGAGAAGTCTTGCTTTAAGAAGGAGGATGAAGCTTGGAGCAGCTGCTTGCCCATATAGTACCTTTGTCAAGAATTAGAAGAAGACATCTATTATGTTCAAATGCCCTTGAACAATAAAGAACCTGCACAGCTGTACCTAGTGGCCCTGACAAAGACAGCAGACTTACAAATGAAGGTGATATACTCCTTTATTTTGCATCTCGTTCTCAGCACAATACCTTGTATACAATGGGTGTCTAATTATGCTTGGCTCATGAATAATTGATTAGCAAATCATTTTATTTCAAAATAAGATATGACTTAAAATGCAAACAACCTGAGTAAAGTAACATTGAGGCTAAAATTTAGAGTAAGGGTTAAATTCTTTATGTTAGTTCCTTTCACATGGGTTAGAAAGATCATGGTGTGGAATTTGGGGGTTTCAATTTTTTTTTCACTGAGGCCTGAGTCAGGCAGGATTTCAGTCACCTAATGCCTTTCTGAAGAAACTGATAAATGACAAGTAAAAGAATGACACACCCATGGATTGCCAAGGAATAAGCAGTCCTCCACAGCTAAAAACAACACACCCTCAGCAGTACTAGGATACCTTAGTGTTTTTCATATCTTTACAGATTCATAAACCTTTCATTGAAATAATTGATTTACACTGAGTCATAAAGAACTTCCACAGGCAAGCACTTGCAGGAAGTCAAATACAGGCATGTAGGTATCATGTACTCTGAGGCCTCAAATCTCCCTGTTCATGAAAGGTTGTGAGAGGCAGATAGCATCCCTCTGGCCCTCAGTTTATATTCAACACTCTTATAGGCATTGACAATTATATCATATTGAATTCTCAAACTTCTGATTTCTGCAATTCAATTCAGCAAACATTTATTGAATAGCTGTTATATGCCAGACATGGTCCTAGGCTGTAGAAATACAGAGATAACATCTGTGATCAATTTAGTATTGACCCCAGGGGAAGGGCTAATGAAGCAACATTTGTCTACTATAAAATTCCAGGTCTTTATTGGGGTTCCTCAACTCCTCAACCCCTGGGTGATAGGTTGTCCTGCTTATCCACCACCAAGTCACCTTGGGGATGTCCTTTTGGTAACACTGACCACATTGGTTTAATGGCTAACTTTCTATTATACTGGGAAACTCAGACTTTCTTATTCATTACTTTACCTTTTACATCTAATATAAAGCCTGCTAGAGTAGGTACTTAGTAAATGCTTGTTGAATAAAATAAGGATTAAAGCAGTTTAAATAAGATTAAATATTTTCTGATGTCAAGATTATTTTGCAAGGGTAAAGAACCATCATTCTAGAGAGAAGGGAACATGATAGGAGGTGTCAGAGGGGATTAGAGCGATTAGACCATAAGGCTTTGTTTCTGACAACATTTCCTATTGTTGTATCTCTAGTATTCCAGTTTATTTTTTTAATTTAGTCAGCTGTTTTCTGCTGACAGAACATGTTATGCTTAAGAGCTGATTTTATATACCTATACATTTTAAAGAAAACTGTATTTTGTCTCCCCTGGGAAGGGAGTGTGGTGGGTAGGCTCTGAGATGATCCTCAATGATCCAAGACTTTTTTTATTTACACCCCTGTACAATCCTCTGCCCTTAGGTGTGAGTGAGACCTGCTTCTAACAAATATAACACAGCAAAGGTGATGGGATATTATTTCTGTGACTGTTACATTCAAATGTAACTTCTGTCTTGCTAACTTACTCTTTGACTTGCTTGCTTTGTTAAAACAAACTGCCATATTTTGAGCTACCCAATGGACTAGGTGGCAAAGAACTAAAGACAACCTCTGACAAATAGCCAGCAAAGAATTGAAGCACTCGGTCTATCATCCCTTGAGGAAATAAATCCTGTCTAAAACCACAGAAGCTTGGAAGTAGCTCCTTCTCCAATTAAGCCTCTTGATGAGACCTTAGCCCTGGCTGACACCAAGATGGCACACCTGAGAGAGTCTGAAGCAGCAAACCTAGTGAATCCATATCCTGACCCACAGAACTTGTGATATAATAAATGTGTATTGCTTTAAACTGTTACATGTGTAGTAAATTGTTTTGCAGCAATAGATAATACAAAAGGGAAACTCATTCTCTTGCATTTCCCTTTTGGCAAATAACCTTTGCAATATTATATTCCATCTGTCAATTTAGTTCTGTGATTCAATAGCAGGAAGAGAGAACAGTAACTAAAGTGATAAATAGAATTCAAGGCTAATAATGGCCACTAACACAAATGCTAGAATTTCAGTAAAAAAATGGAAATGTATAGTCAATAAAATAAATAAATAAATGCAACCCTTTCTTTATAGATCATGAAAGGAACCCTCTGAAAACTTCAGTTTCAGGCCAAGAATTGTAATGGGTTTGGATTTTAATCTGCACACTCACCTGCATACTAAAACAACTGGAAAAAAAGACAAGCTATATGAAATAGCAGTTTGTAAGACACTGGATATCAGAATAAAAAAGGAGAGTGATCTGTGAGAGGTAAGAAACAAAGGATATGAGCTGCACAATTTACCCAAATTACTGACTAAAGAATTTTTTCTGGCCATACTTCAGGAAGGGGAAATGCAGAGTTCAGTGATTTACTGAATTAAAGAAACAAATGCGAGAGTTTGAGGAGACCAAGGCAACTAGTGCTCTCATGGAAAAGCACTGGAGAGAAGAGAACTGTACACAGAGAATTCTGGAGAACTCAGATGATCCCCCTGAAGTACTCAACTGAGTAATGATCAGTGTACATATGTGAGGAAATTTACTGAAGACAAAAGAAGAACTACCCTAAGGATTAGGGGCAAAATTGTGAGTCCCTCGCATAGTGCTAGCAATAGTTCCTATTTCCACAATCTATACTGAAAAGCCTCAAAATTCATAGGGTATTGGCTTAAATATAGAGGAAGTTCTTTCTTCAATAGTGGTGGATAATTAGTCCTAGAATAAATACTTCTTTGAATCTAATGATAAAATATTTGTTAAGATTTTTATTAAAATATATCTAACATACATTATTTTATTAGCTTAAGGTGTATATCATAGTCATTCACCAATTATATATCAAAAGATGTGATGACCATCATAGACCCAGCAACCATCTGATGCCATATGATGCTACCACAATATTATTGACTATATTTCTATGCTGCATATTACATTCCCAAGACTAATTTTTTATACCTGGAAATTTGAATCTCTTATTCCCCTTCGCTTCCCCCCTTTTTTAATTTTTCAATTACAACTGACATTCAATATTATTTTATATTAATTTAAGGTGTACAGCATTGTAATGAGACCTTTATATAATTTAACAAGTGATCGCTTTGACTAGTCTAGTATCCACCTGGCATTATACAGTTAACCAGCAACCATGGAAATTGATAGAGTCTGGATAAATGTAACTAGACTCTCTGTTACCCAGAACTCAAGCAACCCACACTCTCAAAAAAACTGGCAAAAAATTGAGAGTACTGGTTGCTTGAGCTCCAGGTAACAGGAACCTACTTTACATAGTTACAGTAGATTCTCTAAAAATCATCACCAGTGGGGATTGTTAGGTGCCAGATAAATGTAGTTTCTGGTTGCTTGAGAGTTACTATTAAAAATAGGCCTAACTAAATGCAAACCAAATCCACAATGAGATACCACCTCACACCTGTTAGAATAACTATTATCAACAAGAAAAGGAATAACAAGTGCTAGGGAGGGTGAGGAGGAAAAGGAACCCTAGCACACTGCTGATGGGAATGCAAATTAGTACAACCATTATGGAAGACAGTGTGGAAGTTCTTCAGAAAATTGGAAATGGAGTTACCAAATGGCCCATCAATTCCCCTTCTGGGTATCTACCTCCCAAATTTAAAAACTTTAGTCAACAAAGACTTATGTACCCTAATGTTCATTGCGGTGCTGTTCATGGTGGCCAAGACATGTAAACAACCAAAACGCCCTTTCATAGATGACTAGATAAAGAAGCTCAGGTACACATGCACAATGGAATATTACTCATCTATAAGAAAAGACAAAATATGGCCATATGACAAAATGGATGGACCTTGAGATCACCATGCTAAACTAAATAAGCCAGACAGAAAAAAACCAAGAACCATATGATTTCACTCACATGCATAATGTAAAAGTAAAAGCAACAACAAAAACTCATGGACACATTCAATAGTTTAGAGGTTACCTGAGGGTAAGGGGAGAGGAGTGTAAGAAAAGATGGAGAGGGAATCAAACATATGATGATGGAAAGAGAACTGACTCTGGATGGTGAACACACAATACAACACTTAGACAATGTGCTGTAGAATTGTACATCTGGAACCAATTTAATTTTTACTAACCAATTTCACCCCAATAAATTTGACAATAAAAATGAATTAAAAAATAAGCCTAACTAATACTTTACCTCATAGTATACCATACCATACCATAAACTCTGCATTACCTTCATATTAATATTGAAATACAGTTATTAAAAGCAAATTAAGACAAATAAAGACAAACTTAATTTAACAGTTTTATTACAAAAACAGCTTTGTGAATACAGTGTGCAATTTTAGTTAAATGGCATCCAGTAAACTTTTCAACTTAATGAACTTCACTAACAAAAAATTGATTCAGCTCTTGAGCCACTCTCCTTGCTCAAGCCCGCTCCTACCTCTTTGGAGTGTACTTTCTCTTCAATAAACTATCTCTTTGTTTCACCTTTAAAATTTTTTTTTCATTGTTAATTTTGTTGAGGTGACATTGGTTAGCAGAAACTACATAGGTTCCAGGTATACAACTCTACCATTATTTGTGTGTTGCATTATGTGTTCCCCACCCAGAGTAAGTTCTCTTTCCATCAATATGTACTTGACTCCTCTTTCCTCCTCTCCTATCCCCCACCCTCCTCTCTCACCTCCTCCCCCCTAGCCCTCAGGTAACCACTAAACTCTTGATTGTGTCCATAAGTTTTTGTTTCTTTGTTGCTTTCAGTTTTATATTCCACATATGACGAAGTCATATGGTTCTTGGTTTTTTTTCCTGTCTGGCTTATTTAGTTTAGAATGATGAACTCATGGTCCATCAATTTTTTTTTGCAAATGGCAGTCTTTCATCTTTTGTTTTGGCTGAGTAATATTCCATTTTATATGTGTACCACAGATTCTTTATCCAGTCATCTATCAAAAGGCACTTCATTTGTTCCCATGACTTTGCCACTGTAAACAGCCCTGCCATGAACATTAGGGTACATAAGTCTTTGTGGACTAAGGTTTTGAAATTTGGGGGGTAGATACCCAAAAGGAGGATTGTTGGGTCATATGATAATTCCATTCCTAGTTTTCTGAAGAACTTCCAAATTGTCTTCCATAGAGGTTGTACCAATTTTCATTCTGACCAGCAGTGTGTGAGGGTTCCTTTTTCTCTTCACCCTCTCTAGCACTTGTTATTCCTTGTCTTATTGATAATGCCATTCTAACAAGGTATCTCCTTGTGGTTTTGACTTGCATTTCTCTAATAGCTAATGAGGTTGAGCATTTTTTTCATATGTTTGTTGGCAATTTATAAGTGTTCATGGGTGAAGTGCCTGTTCAGGTCCACTGCAGAATTTTTAAGTGGGTTGTTTGTTTTTCTCTTATTGTTGTTGTTGAATTGTACTAGTTTTTAATGTATTTTACATATTATTCCCTTATCAGATGTGGTGTTTGCAAATACTTTCTCCCTTTCAGTTGACTGTCTCTTTGTTTTGATAATAGTTTCCATTGTTTTGCAGAAATTTTTTAGTTTGATATAGTCTCATTCACTTATTATTGCTTTTACTTTCCTTGCCTTTGAGGTCAGGTTCATGAAGTCTTCCTTGAGCCCAAGGTCTATAAGTTTAGTACCAATGTTTTCTTCTATACAGTTTATTGTTTCAGGTCTTATGTGGAGAGCTTTAATCCATTTTTATTAAATTTTGGTATATGATGATAGTTTATAGCTCAGATTCATCCTTTTGCATATGGTTTTCCAATTTTCCCAACACCATCTACTGAAGAGGGTTTGTTTTCTGCATTGTATATTTTTTGCAACCTTTATAAAAAAAATATTTGTCCAAATATTTGTGGTTTTATATTTGGGGTTTTGATTTTGTTCCATTGGTCAATGTTTCTGTTTTTCTGCCAATAATGAGCTATTTTGATTATTGATGCTTTGTAGCATAAATTGAAATTGGGAAGCCTGGTAACAAGCCTTATTCTTTTTATGTAGGATTGCTTTGAAAAGTCCAGGTCTCTTGTGATTCCATATAAATCTGAAAATTTTTAAATCTATTTTGTGAAAGTATGCTTGTGAGATTTTGATGAAAATTGCATTAAATTTGTATATTGTTTTGGGTAATATGGGCATTTTCACAATGTTAAGTCTTCCTATCCATGAACACAGAATATCTTTCAATTTTTTGTGCCCTCTTCAATTTTTTTAATAGTGTCTTATAGTTTTCAGTGTATAAATGCATCACATTCTTTGCTAAGTAAATTCCCAGGTATTTTATTATTTTTGTTGTGGTCACAAAAGCTATTGATTCCATCATGTCTTTTTCTGAATATTGGTTGTCTGTGTATAGAAATGCAATTGATTTTTGTACAGTATTTCTGTATCTTGTAACTTTATTGTATTTATTTACTGTTTCTAGTAGTTTTCTAGGGGAGTCTTTAAAATTTTTTATATAAAGAATCATGTCATCTGCAAATAGTGACAGTTTGACTTCTTCTATCCCAAACTGGATAATTTTTATTCCTTTCTCTTGCCTGATTGCTCTGGCTAGAACTTCTGGTACTATATTGAACAACCGTGGCAACAGGAGGCATCCCTGTCTTGTTCCTGATTTTACGTGAATGGGCTTCAACTTTTCCCCATTCAGTATGATATTAGCTGAGGGTTTGTCATACATGGCCTTTATTATGTTGAGGTATTTTCCTTCTATACACATTTTATTCAGTGTTTTGATCATAAATGGATATTGTATCTTGCCAAATGATTTTTCTATATCAACTGATATTATCAAATGGTTTTTATCTTTTATTTTGTTTATTTGGTGTATCAAATTAATTGATTTGCCTATGTTGAACCATCCTTGTACTCCTGGAATGAATCCTAATTCATTGAGGTGTATAATATTTTTGATGCATTGTTGTATTCTATTTGCTAATATTAATATTTTGTTTAGGATTTTTGCATCTGTATTCATCAAAGATATTGGTCTATATGTTTGTGTGTGTGTGTGTGTGTGTGTTCTTACTAGGCTTTGGTATTAAGTTAATGTTGGCTTTGTAGAAAGAGTTGTGATGTATTGCCTCATCTTCAATTTTTTGGAAGAGTCTGAGGAGAAAAGATGTTAATTCTTCTTTGAATTCTTGGTAAAACTCATTGGTGAGACAATCTGGTCTGGGGCTTTTAGCTTTGGGGAGGTTTTTGATTATTGTTTCAATTTCTTTACTATTGATAGGTCTACTTAGATTATCTAGTTCTTGGTTCCATCTAGGTAAACTATATGTTTCTAGAAACTTGTCCATTTCTTCTAGGTTGTTGAATTTGGTGGCATAAAGCCCTTCCTAATATTTTTCTATGATATTTTGTATTTCTGTGGTATCATTCATAATTTCTCCTTTTTTCTTTCTAATTTTGGTATTTTTGTCCTTTCCTTTCATCCTTTGGTTACCCTAGACAGGGGTTTGTCAATTTTATTGATTTTTTTCAAAGAACCATGTCTTGGTTGCATTAATTTTTCCTATTGTCTTTCTGTTCTGAATTTTGTTTAGCTCTGCTCTGATTTTTATTATTTCTTTCCTTCTGTTAACTTTGGGATTCTTCTGTTTTTCTTTTTATAGTTCTTTAAGATGAAGTGTTAGGATGTTTACTTGTGATTTTTCTTGTTTCTTAAGATAGTCCTGTAATAATGCAAATTTCCCTGTTATTACTGCTTTCTCTGCATCCCAATGATTTTGAAATGTATTTTCATTGTCATTAGTTTCTATGTATTTTTAAATCTCCTTTATTATTTCTTCTTGGATCAAGTCACTTTTTAATATCATGTTGTTTAATCTCCATGTATATGTGATTTTTTTTGCTTTCTTTTTGCAGTTTATCTCCAATTTCAGAGTTTTGTGGTCTGAGAGTACACTTGGTATGATTTCAATCTTATTGAATTTACTAAGGCTAGTTTTGTGTCCCAACATATGCTCTATCCTTGAGAATATTCCATGTGGACCAAAAAAAATAGTAAAGTCTTTTGTTGTTTGATGAAGTGTCTTGTAAATATCAATTATGTCCAGTTTTTGCTATGTGTCATTTTTTTTTTTTTAAATTCATTTTTATTGCTATGTGTCATTTAAAACTGATATTTGGTTATTTATTTTTTGTTTGGATTATCTGTCCATGGCTGTTAGTGGGGTGTTTAGGTTTCTTTCTATAATTGTGTTTTTGTCAGTTTCTCCTTTTATATTTGTTAGTAGTTGCTTTATAAACTTTGGTTCTTCCTGATTGGGGACATATATATTAATGCATGTCATGTCTTCTTGTTGTTGTATTGTCCCTTTTATCACTATGAAATGTGGATCTTTGTCTCTTGTTACCTTTTTCATCCTAAAGTCTGTTTCCTCAGATATCAGAATGGCAACTCCTACTTTTCTCTGGTTGCTATTTGCTTGGGGTATTGTTTTCCAGTTTTTAACTCTTATGGCTGAGGTGTGTCTCTTGGAAGAATTATAAGAATTGATTTTGTTTTTCAATCCAGTCTGTTAATTCTGTGTATTTTTATTCATGAGTTCACTCCATTTACATTTAGGGTGATTATTGACATATGAGGATTTCTTATGGCCATTACTTCCTCCCTTTTTTATATATGTTTTTGTTGTTGTTGTCCCAACTCTTTATCATTTATTTTGATTTTTTTGTTTCAAGTCAAAGAGCCTTTTTCAGTATTTCATGAAATGCTGGTCTCATGCTAAAGAACTTCCTTAGCTTCCATATGTCTGAAAAAGTCTTTATTCATCCTTCATACATAAATAATAATTTTGGTGGATAATTTATTTTTGGCTGGAAGTTTTAATATGTTGAATTAGATTTCACTCCCTCCTGGTTTGTGGAGTTTCTGCTGAGAAATCTGATGATAGCTTAAAATGGGCTTTCTTTTGAAACTTACAGGGTTTCTGTTTTCCCCCTGGCTGCCTTGAGAATTGTCTCTTTTTCTTTGATTTTTGATATCTTCAGAATCATGTTTCTTGGAGAAGATCTGGTGTGGTCCAAGTAGACAGGGGACCTATTTTCTTCTTCAATTTGGGGTTCCAGATCTTTTCATAGGTTTGGAAAGTTCTTGTTTACTATTTGTTTCAGTAAGCTTTTTGTAGTTCTGTTCTGCATTTTCTGCTATTCCTATTATTCTAAAATTGTTCTTTCTAATAGAATCAGATAGTTCTTGTAGAGTTATTTCAGTTCTTTTGACTCTGATGTCTCTATTATCTTCTTTCTGTGTTGTTTTCATGATCCAATCTTCGATATCACTAATTTTTTCTTCCATCTGGTTGGCTCTGTATCCTATGGTAGTTAGTTCATTTCTCAGTTCTTTTATTGTATTTTTTATCTCCCAAATTTCTATTTGATTCTTTTTATATTTTCAATTTCTTTGTTAAAGTGTTCCTTTTGTTCACAGGTTTTCTTTTTGAGATCATTCATGAGTCAGGGTGCTCTGTCAATATTGTTTCAGTTCTCTGAGAATTTTAGGAATTGTAGCCTTTTAGTCTGTGTCACTTGGATCATATATTTCCAGGTCTATAAGTTTTTTCCTCTGGAGATTTTTCCATTTTCTTTCTGACTGGCTTATAATCCTAGGGTACTCATCGTATTTGATGTGTCTTTTTTTTTTCTGGGCATGAGGATTTTTCCCATGGCAGATATACAGAGGTCTTTCTTTCTTTCTCCTCTCAATTGGTATTGCTGTAGTATCTTCCAATATTTTTCTCTTGATTCCAGCTGACTATAGAGGAGACACTAGGTAATGTTGTGCAGGGGGCGGGTGCTTTGGGAGAAAATCTGGTTAAGCAGCTAGGCTCAGAGTCTCAGAGTCTCAGGTTTCTGCTTGAGTTTGGGGGCAATGTGGTTGCTCTTTTTTCTGCGGTAGCTCCCATGGTTGCTGACTCTGCTGTAATACTACTCTGTTCATCGGGGAGGTCTGGGGTTGGAGAGGGGGAGGCTTATGCAAGGCAAGCTGGAAGCAATCTCTAATCACATTGGTAAGGGGCTGAATGCTCGCTGGTAAGCCTTTCTGCCTTCTTGCGGGCCTACATTTCACCCAGGACCATGTTTCAGCATTTCAGCATTTTAAGGACAGCTGGCTCTGTTTCAAACTCGCCCAGAGCCAATCTATGGTCACAGGAAGGATCCTGCAGGAAAGAGCCCTATCCTCTCTTAGGGAAGTTCAGATGTTTTGTTCTGCCTCTCAGCCATCCAGGGCTCTGAGGTCTAGGTGGGGCCCTAATGTGTTGCTGTTCAGTTCAACTCACCTATGGTCTCACAGGGATTCAGTTACTTTTGCTCCCACTCACATTGGCACTCAGATCCCACCCACCCAGGATTGCATTGCTCCTCATTCAGTGTCCCCTGGTTCCCTCCTAGTTTCTTTAATCAGGTCCAGTCGGGTCACAATCCATAACCCCACATCTTCACTTTGCTTTGCTTCTTCCCTCCTCTCTCATTTGCTCCTCTCTTTCTCTGACTTTCAGATGTTTTCTTGTGATGCATCGATCTCTCAGCTGACACTGTGTCACTTAGGCATTCTGCCTTGGATACTGGTTGTTCAATTGTATTTTCCAGGAGAGGTTTCAGGGATCCTCTCTCTGGCCACCAACCATGCAGGCATACCTAACATAATCTTTTTAACTTGAAGTAACTTAGAGAACAACATATAGATACACACTTAAAACTGTTACAGTAGGGATAGAGAGTTTACTGGGTAGACATCACATCAGGATCATTAGGTTCTGCTCATATGGCTAGGACAGGATCAGGAGAAGTGGATGTATTAATAGATAATTTTGAATCTACATCAGTAGATGATGCTGTACTGGCAAACTTGCACACAGCTTTCTTTTAAAATAAACAAATATTGACTAGCTTTGAGGGTCTACACCTCTCACACAAAGTCAAGTTTTGCATGAATGTGCAGCTATATAACATGCTGAGAAATGAAGAAGTGTTGCTCTTCTGGAAAAGCTATTACAGTTTCAAATATTGCAGTCGCTCTCTACCAAGATACTTTTTTCACCTTATACATATCGTCATCACTCTCTTCCTCCTCTGCAACATTCATTTTTCCATGACTCACAACAGCTTCTATGATGTCTTCTATATTAAGGGTATCAGTTACTGGAATAGCTTCATCCACAGTAATCCAGTCATTCTCTTCATCTAGAGACAAATTCATTTTGTCATTAGCAGAGTAAACTAAGTCACAGATTTCATTATAAACTTTGCTGCTGTCAGCTGCACTATTGACTAAAACTCTCTCAAAGTCAACAGAAGAGGAAGAGGATTCCACAGACATCACAGCTGGCCATGACTTTCTTCAACATTTCTGTAATTTTCACTTCTCACAGAATCCCAAACACAATTGACAGTGTAGCTAGAATCTTTGAGATTATATATTTTTGAAAGTTCAGAATTGTTTCATCAAAATTAGTCATTTTGTTGCATAAAGTCACGCCTGTAAAACATTTTTACATTTGTTATCACTTTCTAATCCATCAATTGGATAAGACTTGTGACATTAGCTGTAAGATAACATACAAAAATTTTGCCATTAATGAGCTTTTCCAAAGGAGGATGTGCATGACAATTATGCAGGAGCAATAGAACTTTACTATTCTGTTATTTCTTTCTTTTGTAGATTGTTTTTAACATTGGGGACAAATGAATGATGAAAGCACTTGATAAAAATTTCTGTGTCTGGAGTTCCCTGGTGGTGTAGTGGCTAAGGCTTCAGCGCTGTAAACACTGAAGCCTGGGTTCGATTCTCAGCCAGAGAACTACCCACATAAAAAAAAAAATTAAAAAAAATTTCTGTGTCTATCCAACTTTTACTCTGTGCATGATAATCTATAGGAAAATTATAAATAGTTATATCTTTAAAGTACCTTAGTTTTGCAAATTTGCTGACCACACCCAACTTTACTTTATGATTTTCTGATGCATTTCCACAAATGAGCACAGTTATATGCTTTTTATTTAGTTTGAACCTGTGAGTTACCTTCTTATTACCACCAACCAAAGTGGAATTAGGCAGACACTTCTACGTTAATCCAGTCTCATCTGCATTATAAATCTGCTCTGGGGTCAAGCCATTTTCTGCAACCAATTTCCTTAACATGTCACAAAATGAAGCTGCAGTCTCAAAATCAGCCATTTTCTACTCACCTGAGAAGTCCAGCTTACAGAACCCATGACAAGCCTTGAATTTTGTAAACTGCCACTTGAAAATAAATGCTGACTTTCAACTCTCATTTTCTCATGGAATTCTCTGGCTTTTTCCTGCAAGATGGGTCTGGAAATACAACCACCCTCAGGCCTTTGCAGTGAAAACCACTCATACAGGCCTATTCAACATTTTTGTTGTATGAAGCATATGATGCTTCTCCACACTCTTGTCATTCTCTGACTTAATGTAAAATTCCTTATCTTCCGAGACTGAGCCTTAATATCATAGATCATTGATGATGAACTGACATAAATTCCTTCATGAGCACTGCACAACTATAATCTTTCTCAAGCCTCTTGCATATTTCCATCTTCTTCTTGCGGGTAAGTACTATGTGTTTATCCTAACTTGGGACCTCTTTTGGCATAGTTGGGGTTGGATAAGAACACAAAATTTGAATAATAATAGATCCCAACAGACCAGTATGTTTACAAACGGTGAATTAGCAGCAGTGGGAGACAAACATGGTGCATGAAGAGAGGACTTAGAGTGCAGAGGGCCAAGTTTAAACTTACATTTTCACTACAAATTGATCTTATTTTAATTTTTATTTAAAGTATTATTTTTCCAATTTTTTGCCAGTTGCTTGAAAGTGCCAGTTGCTTGAGTTCTCGTTAAGAATGAGTCTACTGTATTGCCGTATTATTGATTGTATTTCCTATGCTTTATATCTTCATGACTATTTAGTAACTATCAATTTGTATTTCTTAATCCATTTACTTTTTTCACCGTCCCCACTAAACCCTATCCCACCTATCACCCCAAATCTAGTACCCATCTAACACAATATGTAGGTATTACAATATTATTTACTATATTTCTTATGCTATACCCTACATCCTTATGATTAATGTGTAACAAACAATTTGTACATTTTAATACCTTCCACTTTTCACCCATCCCCCAATGTCCCTCCTATCTGGCAACCATCAAAATGTTCTCTGTATTTATGAGTTTATGTTTTGGTTTTTTGTTTGTTTGTTTTGTTCCTTAGATTTCACTTATAAATGAACTGATATGACATTTGTCTTTCTCAATCTGACTTATTACACTCAGCACAAAACCTTTTAGGTCCATCCATGTTATTGCAGATAACAAGATTTTATATTTTTAATAACTGAGTAATATTCATGGTATATGTTTACCACTTATTCTTTAAAAATTCATTCATTAAGAAACATCCAAGTTACTCTTATAAGTTGGTTATTATACATAATGCTGCAATGAACACGTGGATTTACACATCCTTCAAAGTCGTGTTTGGGTTTCTTCAGATAAATATGCAGAAATGGGAATACTAGGTCCTTTTTTGACTCTTGTTATAGCTTTTGTTTTAAAGTCCATTTTGTCTGGTGTAAGTATTACTACTTCAGCTTTTCTTTTGTTTTTGTTTTTGTTTTCATTTTCATAAAATATGTTTATCCATTACTTTCAATCTGTGTGTGTCTTTGAATATAAAGTAAATCTCTTGTAGGGAGCATATGTAAGGGTCTTGTTTTCTTATCCATTCAGCCACCCTATGTCTTTTGATTAAAGCATTTAATCTATTTACATTGAAAGTAATTGTTGATAGATATGTAGTTATTGCCATTTAATGATTCATAATTTTTATCTTTATTTTCCATCTTAGAGAAGTCCCTCTACCATTCCTTGTAATACTAGTTTTGTGATGATGAACTCCTTTAGCTTTTTCTTGTCTAGGAAGCTCATTATTTGTCCTTCATTTCTAAATGTCCGCTTTGCTGGGTAGAGTAACCTTGGTTATAGGTCCTTGCTTTTCATCACTTTGAGTATTTCATGCCAATCCCTTCTGATCTGCAAAGTTTATATTAAGAAATCAACTGACAGTCTTATGAGAGCTTCCTTGTAGGTAACTAACTGCTTTTCTCTTGCTGTTTTTAGCATTCTTTTTTTTGTCTTTAACCTTTGGCATTTTTATTATGATGTGTCTTGGTGTGGGCCTGTTTGAGTCTATCTTGTTTGAGAGTTTCCCCACTTCCTGGGCTTGTATGTATATTTTCTTTGCCACATTAGGGAAGTTGTCTATCATTATTTCTTCAAATAGGTTTTCAATTCCATGCTTTCTCTCTTCTCCTTCTGGTACCTCTTGATGCAAATATTGGTGTGCTTGATGTGTTTCAGAGTCCCCTTAAATTGTCCTCATTATTTTTATATATTCTTTTTTCTTCTTGCTGTTTAATTGGGTGTTTTCTGCTACCTTTTCTTTTAAATTGATGATCCAATCCTTGGTTTCATCTAATCCACTGATTATTCTCTTACTTGGGATGTGTTTCTTTTTCTTTTAGCTGCATTTCTGTGTTTATGTCTATGTATTAGGTAGAGCTACTATGTCTCCCAATCTTAGTAGAGATGCCTTATGTAGCAGGTGTCCTGTGGGGCCCAGTGGCACAATTTTCCTTGTCACTAGAACCAGTGCTCCAGGTGTGTCCCCTGTGTGTGCTTTTTGTGCCCGCCTATTGGAGTTGAGCCTTGGTTGCTGTTTGCACATCAGTGGAAGAGATTGACACTTGGGCTGATTGGTTGTGAGGACTGGCCATAACTCTAGTGAAGGAGTTGTGGTTCAGAGGCTAACTCTACAGAGCAGGATTCACTTTAGCATGGCTCTGATGTCTACCTAGTCTGCCCTTTCAGTGTGTCATCCTTGTAGGTGGCCAGGTGATTCTCTGGCCTAGTCCAATGTTGGCCACTGGGCATGGAAAGGGACCATCTGCAAGCCAGGTGAGGTACAGCCTGTGCCCTGCCTGGGGCCATCTGGCATAAGCCTCAAAGCAATTTGCAGATGGCCACCACCCAGTCAGTGCTCAGAGATGACTTCAGAGGCCAAGCCATGAACTGAGTCCAGCTGTTGTTCACATGAGGCTTAAGGCTGCTCTGCCAGAGGTGTACCACACCAAAGCCAGATGCTGTTTGGGTTTTGTGAGGCATTAAGAGATTTTAGCAAAGCCTAAAGCATGAGCCAATTCAGGCTGTTTATATAGAAAACCACTGGAAGTGACGTTGGTGTATCTGAAAGTTGGGTGATGCAGGGTCTCAGAATCATCCGGATGGGTCACACGGATAGTGCTGGCCAAGTTGATGGGGACTCAGATATTTTGGCCACCTGCATTTTCCAGGAGAAGATAAAGCTCTATAAAGAAACAATAGCTTCTGCCCACTTCTCTGCCTGTGAGAAAGGCACTCTGGCTCTTGCACTGAAGCCAGACAACTCATTTCCTCCCCATATGTCCTTGTCACCTTTCTACCTGCTACCTTAATGCTGGAACTCAGAGCAAGTGAGCCCATCAATGAGTAAGTCTGTGCACAGGGCCTTTAAGTAGAACACCTAGGACTGCAGCCACCCTTATCTTACTCAGCTACAATCTCTGTTGGCTTTCACAGCCAGAAATTCTAGGCACTTTTCTCCTCAACACTGAAATCCTTGGTGGGGGGGATGGGGGCAGAACCTTTGCAACTGAGGTATTTCTCCCAATTTTTAATGGTCACATCAAGTTTGGGACCAGCCCCTTCTGCATCTCTGTCCCTCCTACCAGTCTCAAGGTGGCTTCTTCTTTACATCCTTAGTTATAGGGCTTTGATTAAACTAAACTTCAGGTATCTCAATGATGGTTACTCCTTAGCTTAGTTGTAATTTTGATGTTCTTCTGAGAGGAGGTACACACATTTACCTACTCTGCCATCTTGACTGGAAATCTGATTATCAAATATTAAAAGCAAGACCCCAAACAATCAGTTTCCAAGTAACTTGACTGCATACCTGAACAAAGCTCAAGAATAAATTTAGAATATAAAAATATCTGGCACATTAAAAGGTAAAATTCACAATGTGTGGCATCAAATATAAAATCACCCACAATGATCAGGAAAATATGACCCCAAAAATTAAAAGAAAAACCAATCTATCAAAAGGGATGCAAAACAAGCACAGATATTAGAATAGTAAATAGTAGAACAGTTTGTAACTGTATTCCATATGTTCAGAAAGAAAAGCAGGTATGTGAATGATATTTTAAAGGCCCAAGTAAAACTTCTAGAAATAAAAATTATAACATGTGAGATGAAAAATACATTGGATGAGATTAATGTCAGATTAGACATTGCAGGACAAAAAATAACAAACTTGAAAACATAGCAATAAAAATTATTTAAACTGCAACATAGAGAGAAAAAGTTAAAAGAAAAAAGTAACTAAAATAAAAAGAAAAAAGCATAATTCACCTGTGACTTCAAGCAGCCTAATATATGTGTAATAGGAGTCCCTGAAATGAATAATGGGGGTGGGGAAGAAAACACATTTGAAGAATGGCCATCAGTTTGTTTTCTGTATCTATGAGTCTGTTTCTGTTTTGTTTGTTCATTTATTTTTACCACTTTGTGAGGTATATAAGTGTCTAATCACTACGTTGTTTTATACACCTAAAACTAATACAATTAAAAAACAAAAGAATGGCTAATTTTTGAGGTCCAAGTATGCAGCCTTGAGAGAGCAATTCATTGTTGAGATCATCTGGACAGTACACATGATTCAACCCAGTTAAGACCTCCATATAAACTTTTAGGATTCGGGTGTGTGAGTGCAGTGATCTACTTGTCTTGTGGTCACCAAAGACAAGCCTTGTAAGTTCTCTTGCTTATTAAACCTGCTACTTACTTACCATCCTGAAGCAGGCTGCCTCTTTCTTTAGTCTCTCCCTGACCTCCAATTGAGCACAGGGGGAGTAATCTCAGATTGCCTACAAGAATCTCCCAAAGAGGTTGTGAAACAACTATATATAGAGAGATGTGCACTTAAGTGTTCAAAGCAGCTTTATTTATAATAGCCAAAAAACAACCTGTCTCTTATCAACCAGTGAATGGATAAACTGTGCATTGAACAGAATAACTATTCAACAATATGAAGAAATGAACTATTGATATAAGCAACAATATGGAAGAATTTCAAAGTATTATTCTGAGTGAAAGAAGCCAAAGAAAAAAGAGTGAACACTTTATAATACCATATTAATAAAGCTCTAGAAAAGGCAAATTAATATACTTTTGAGGGTGATAAGTTCATTATCTTGATTATGATGACAGTTTCACAGATATAGATGTAAAAACTTATCAAAATGCATACTTAAATTATGTGCTGTTTATTGTAGGTCCATTGTTTATCAGTAAAACTGTTTTTTAAAAACAAGCTCAAAAATGGCATTGAATATTTGGATGGCAGATCAGATAAGGAAAAAAAGCCTCTTGGCATGGTGTTCAACAAACAAGACTAGTATTCATAACATTGCGAGGGAAGTAAATTTTGAAGCATTTACAACTATCAAAATAGGAAAAATGTAAATTATATGTGTAACTTCTATTTTTACTAATGTAATTTATGTCAAATGCCATAAATATTTTCCTTACTGAAAAAAAAAAATCCCCTGAAATGCATATGCCTTATAGAGCTAATATGAGGGACCCTATATGGAAAAGCATATCTGCCTACCTGTTACACAATCTAGATTTATAGATGTGTCACACTTTGCTTCTACTTGTAAATCATCTGGAACTCTGTCTTCACTGTATAATTAGTTGGAAAGGGAAAATTTGAAAGTACCTCCTTAAAGAGCAAGCCAAATCTTTGAAATTGGGTCAGATCAAGCTCTAAGGCAGGGCTCTGTCTCCTACCAGTGCTACATAGTTTTCTGACAATATACATTCAAAATAATTATTATTGTTTCATTTTGTATATGGAAAAACTGAGGCTCAGAAATTTCCTCTGGTTCACTCAGTTTCACCAGAAAGCACCATCAAACTCTCTATTAGATAGGCTAGATTATAAATTCTAGAATATTCACACAAAAAGCATAAGAGTTAATGTTCTTTGAGGACCAAGTCATATTGTTTTAGGAATTCCGCAGCAGGGCCATCTCTCAGAGGGTGGTAATCACACAGATTCTTGGACTTCACTCACCCATAGAAATAAGATTGAATTGGCTACACTTGAAAGTGTGAAGATTATGGTGCTCTTCAGTGAAGTCCTGTTCCTTGCCTTACTTAGCACTCAAAAGTGCCTTCTCCTGCCTCTCCTTCACCACTGCTACTCATGCACACAGCTACTGGTCACTCTCTGCTGATTCTCTCTGTTGTTGTCAGCTTGCTGGCACACACCCTGTCACTTTTGCCACCTAGTGAACTCTTTCCCAGCTGTCTCCAGGACCCAGCCCCTTACTGTCACTTCTATGTCCCAAAGACATGGCAAGCACATTTCTGTGAAACTAAGGATTACACATGTCAGAGAGTAAGGCTGACTGGGTGTTGTCTTGAGCTGCTGAGACCACCATATTTGGGCACTAGAGCCCTGGAAAGAAGAACCACAAGTGAGCTCTTGTGTCAGGCACTGCGCTCAATGTCGTGTACACAGGATTCCATTTAATCATCCCCAACCACCCCATAAGGTATGTTTCACTATATATATTTAAAAGGGCCAGAAGTAAACAAAGGTAAAATAATTTCTCAACATCACACGCAAAGTCAAATATCTTCTATTTGTCTCTCCAGGTCTGCTCCCCAGTTTGCTCTCTGTCCCAATGGCTGACCTGATGATCACATCAATGGTCTCTTTGCCTAACTGGTTTTATCTGATGGGTACCCTGGCAGGATGTGGGAAAGCAAGAGGAGATTGAGGTCAGAGTAGTTATTTTTTGACTTTCTCTTTTCAGGATCATATCAGGCTGGCTGCTGCCCTCAAGCAAAACTCACAGATCCAGCTAAATGCCCTTCTCTGGGTTTTTGTAACCACTCCCTTCTCTTATTCTTTCAGGCCCAGGATCAGTAACAGCCACACCATTAGTGCACTATCCTATGTGCTTTTCTATACCCTTCCCACACCTTTGTAAATTGTTTCTTTTTAATGTCTTCCTGAAGTCATCCTAATTTGAGTGTGCCATGTGTTTCCTGTTTTGAACCCTGACTAATACACATAACTATTGAGTAATGGAGGTAGGATTGGAACCTAGACCTAGTTTGGCTCCAAAGTCCTTGTTCTTACCACTAACCTATTCTTATACTCTGACATCCTAACTAAGAGCAGATCCAAAGAAAACTTCACATCTCTTGCTCACTCATTTCAATTCAGCAAAAATTAACAGGGCATCTACTATGTGTTAGGAATCACCTAGAATCACAGAAAAATTTCTAACCTTTCTGAGTCCTTTTATATATTTCTATGAATTATGAATAGAATTTTCTACCTAAATTGTAAAGCTGTTCTTAGAACAATATAATATTGTCTATAAAACATAACAGGAAAAATATGTTACTCATTTTTTTCTCAGAACCTTCTACAATTCCTAGTTCATAAGACTCCAGTAAATGCTATTTAAATGATTAAATGCCTGGATGGATAAATGGATGGATGGATGGATGGACAGATGGGCAGAACATTGTTGAGTTTTATACATTTACACATGCTATATATGTTAATGTACTAGTATTAACTTCCTCTTCACATAAACTTTGAGCATTCAAAGGGCAAATGGCTTCCCCATTCCTCTTTGGGTACTTCTTCCTCTTAAAGACTGAGAAGTCTGGGAAAGAGCCTGAAGTCCAAATCTGCTATCTTCACCCAAAGGTCACCTCCTGAGATAAATGGGCTGAGTCTGTACTCATGCAAAAAAACTTTACATCAATTTTAAGGTCATCAATAGAACTTCATGCAGATACTTGAAGAAAGACTCAAAATGTGCTCAAACACTCAATACCTTCCAAAGCAGAATCTTAATGAATGACAGTAAATGTAAATTGATCAGGAGCATACGGATTTAATTTATCCTTAAGGATATGCATTTAAACATTTAAGGGGAAAATGTGACTTTTGAAACATATTCTGGATTTTGTCCAGTGTAAAACACTTAAAACAAATTTTCAAATTTTAGAATAATCTGTATCTCTGATATGTTCACTCAGTCTTCATCCAGACAGATGGAAAATTATTTTTAGATTAAAAATGGAACCTTAAAAGGAGCTAAAAATGGAAAGGCCAGCACTTACATTCTGACCTGACCATTTATTGTGTGAGCTTAGCAAATCTGCTCACCTCTGTTTCTCTTTTATGAAAACTAGATAATACTTGGGTACCTCACCTGGTTTCTGTGAGGATCAGATGAGATAATTTATGTCAGAACTTTGTGACTGGTAAGTACTACACAAATTAAACAATTATTTGGTCCATGCACACAGAAGACACTTTATAATTTCTCTTAACATAAATATTTACTTTAATTATGAAATAAACATTACTTCTTTTTTTTGTCTTTTCCTTCCATTATCACACCTTCAATTTAGAGTTCATGTAACTCTTATCCATTTGGCTGATCTGCACATGGATGCTTGTTGTTAGTTTTTGACATTAGTATTCTACAGACTCCCAGATTCCTTGGAAGAACCACTAATCAAACTTTATTCAATTAATGCAAAGAACTTGCACTTTTATCCTTCAGGTACGGTTTATTAAAATAGATTCTACCAATAATTTTGCTGATCAGCTCTAGCCTGAGGTGAATCAAATTGTGCCTTTCCCAAACTGCACCAACCTGTTCAAGGGCATTTACATGGTGTAGTGTTGATTTATTGTCATTGTTCCAGTAGCCCAGTCCTTTGACCTAATGTAAACTCAGGTGTGGAAGAAAGACATTCAGAAATTATAAAAGCTGTTACCTCTAAAACACTTTTGTTCTTCAACCCCAAAGACAACATTTGTGTTTTGTTTTGTGCTTTGTTTGTTGTTGTTGTTGTTGTTCTGCTTGTATCTCTGCCACATCTGAACTCTTCTAGAGAGTTTTTAACTTATAATTTTAAATTTACACATAGTAAAATAATTTTAGATATAAAGAAATATTGCAAATATAGTAAAAAGAATCCCCATATGTTCTTCACTCAGCTTCCACCAATGTTAACATCTTATATAACAATAGTACAATTACCAAAATCAAGAAATTGATGTTGACGCAATATTAACTAAATTACACACTTTATTTTGACAGTTTTTTCACTAATCAACATTTTTAAAGACGGACCTAAGATGGCAGTGAGAGAGGAGATCCTTGAGACCTCTCCTGGAAAATATATTTCCACAACTGGAATCCAACACGAGAAACCCTGAGTGTCACAGTCTCAGTTGGAAGATCCACGTATCACAAGAAAACACATGAAGGTCAGAGAAAGGGGGGTGAATGGGAGAGGAGAGTGGGAGCAGAGACATAGCTGCAGAACATGACCTAATAGGGGCTGACTGAAAGAATGTGGAGAAAGCCAGGGAATACTGGCTGAGGACCAACGTGATCCCAGGCAGTTTGGAGGCCAAGTGGACACAGTAGCAGAGGCAAAAGCAGCTGAAACCCTGTGAGATTGTGGGCAGGTTGAAACCCAAAAAAGAAGCAGTGGAGTAGGGTACCAACCAGAGCACTGTGCCCCAGGGCAAATTAGAGGTTGAACGAAGCATCTGAACTGCCCTGGGTGAGAATAAGGCCCCCAGATACAGCATGGCACCATGACCACAAATGAGCTCCGGGCAAGTTTAAAACCGAGAGCCAGCAGCTATGCAAATGCTGACCAGAGTAAAACTTGGTCCTGGGTGAAACTTGAGCTCAGGAGAAAGGAGAAAGGCTGAGCAGGTGGCATGAACTCAGCCCAGAACCAATGTGATCACAGCCTGCTCCAGGCCTGTCCTGCACCAGCTTGCCCAGGCAGCTCTGACAAACAGACTAGTGTTGCAGCAGAGTCAGCAACCAGGGGAGCTACCATACAAAACAAAGTGGCCATAGACCACACCACCCCCAAAGCCAGGGAGAAATAAGAGACACTGAGCCTCCCTGCTTCCCATAACTCTCTACCAATGATCACCCTCCTCCACCTCCACCTAGTGTCTGTGCTACAGCCAGCTAGAAAAGTAAAAAGATAAACAAACCTAATTCAGAGACATAGCAGACCATCGCCCTCTTTTTTGGAAAATATGTGCCCACATTTTCTAAAAAAGAGGGCACATAGAGACCAAAGTGACTGGATCAAAAGAGGGAAAGCCTACCTTGTAGGAAAACTCCCAGAGATAGGAGTTCAAATAACCAAGAGAAAAATATTGGAAAATGCTACAGTGATACCAACAGGGAGGAGAAAGAAAGAATGGAAGAAAGAAAGATAGAAAGAAAGAGAAAGAGGGAAGGATGGAGAGAAGGAAGAAAGGAAGGAAGGAAGGAAGGAAGGAAGGAAGGAAGGAAGGAAGGAAGACCTCCCCATATTTGCCATGAAAAAAGCCCTCATGCTCAAGGAAACACACACACACACACACACACACACACACACACACACACAAAATAGAATGAGTACCTTGAGATTCAAAGCTGCTCAGAAAGAACATGAAAAATCTCCAGAAAAGGAACTTATAGATCTGGAAATATATGATCTAAGTCACATACAGAATACAAGGCTGCAATACTTAACACACTCAAAGAGATGAAACAATGTTGGCAGAGAACCCAAACCCAGATAAATGATCTCAGAAAGAAAATCTGTGAACGAAAGGAACATTTTAACAAAGAAATTCAAAATATAAAAAGAAAAAATAGAAATTTGAGAAGTAAACAATGCAATGAAAGAAGTGAGAAATGAACTAACGTCCATAGGAAACGGGGCCAACCGGATAGAGAAAAACGTTAGTGATATTGAAGATTGGAACATGGAAACAACCCAGAAAGAAGATAGGGACTTCAGAATCAAAAGAACTGAAAGAACTCTACAAGAACTATCTGACTCCATTAGAAAGAACAATATTAGAATAATAGAAATAACAGAAGGTTTAGAAAAAGACTACACAGAGCTTACTCAAACAAATAGTAGATGAGAACTTTCCAAACCTATGGAAAGATCTGGAACCCCAAATTCAAGAATAAAATAGGTCTCCTACCTACCTGGACCCCACTAGATCTTCTCCAAGACACATGATACTTAAGATATCAAAAATCAAAGACAAAGAGACAATTCTCAAGGCAGCCAGGGAAATAAATACTATAACCTTTAAAAGAAAACCCATCAGGCTATCATTAGACTTTTCAGCAGAAACTCTACAAGCCAAGGAGGAGTGGAATCAAATACTTAAAATATTAGAAGATAGAAACTTCCAGCCAAAAATTAATTATCCAGGAATATTATCCTTTAGATATGAAAGAAGAATAAAGACCTTTTGATAAATATAGAAGCTGAGGGAATTCTCCTGCATGAGGCAAGCATTTCATGCAGTATTGAAGGAGGCAATTTATTCTGAAACAAAAAATCAAAATAAATGGGGAAGTTGGGACAACAAATAAATAAATAAATAAATAAGGGAGGAAGTAATGACCACAGGAAATCCTCATATATCAATCATCACCCTAAATGTAAGTGAACTGAACTCACCAATAAAATGGCACAGAGTAGCAAACTAGATTTATAAACAAAACCCATCCATATGCTATCTCCAAGAGACACACCTCAGCCATAAGGACAAATACAGACTCAGAGTGAAAGGGTGGAAAACAATATGCAAGCAAATGGCATCCAAAGAAAAGCAGGAGTTGCCATACTCATATCTGACAAAAAAAAGACTTCAGGATAAAAAAGGTAACAAGAGACAAAGATGGATATTTCATAATAATAAAAAGGACAACACAACAAGAAGACATGAATATTTTCTGTTTCAGAATATAAATGATTATCAAATTTCTTTTAGTTATCATGTCTCTTTAGTTTCCTCCAGTCTGTGACATTTCTTCACTCTTTGTTCTTTGTGACTTGACACTTTTGAAAAGTACTGGTCAGTTTTTTTATAGAATATCTCATAATCTGGATTATTCTGATGTTTACTCATATATATATATATATATATATATATATATATATATATATATATATCAAGAAGACCACAGTAATAATCTTGTGCCCTTCTCGGTACATCATATCAGATGTCTTATGGCTGGTGATGTTACATTTATCATTTGATTAAGGTGGTGTCTGCTGAGTTTCTCTACTTTAGAACTATTATTTTTCTCTTTGTAATTGATAAATAATATGGGAGAGATACTTTTAAGGTACATAAGTATCCTCTTTCTCCTGAAATTGTTGTTGACTAATTTTGACATTCATTAAGAATACCTTCCTTGCAACAGTTATAACTGTGTTGTTCTAATGGTGATTTTGAATTTCCTTCATTCCTACTACATATATTAATTATATATGTAGTATAATTACATATGTAAGAAAGAGTTATCTCTTCTCTCCTGTTCATTTATTTATTCAATTATTTATTTACATCAGTTTACACTCATGCATATTTATCTTGTGGTTTATGATTTGGTACTATTGTCATTCATTTGTTGCTCAAATTGCTTCCACTTCAGCCATTGAAATTTTTTTCAGGTTTCTTCCTATGCACTTGTGACAAGTCCTATACTTTGTAAAACCCTTCCTTATTTTCTGACACACCAGATGTTTCACCTTGTGTTTTCCTTTCACAGCCCTGGAATTCACCAGTTCTTCAGGAATCCTTGGTTCTTTCTATTGAAGAATGATGTTTTAGAAACCAAGATCTGGGCACCAAGGTGTGTCACTCTTTCTGATCCTCCAGTGGACAAAACTGAATATATATATGTATATTAACCCAAGTATGCTATAGATCTGTATTTCTGTAGTTCTCTCTCTCTCTCTCTCTCTCTCTCTCTCTCTCTCTGTGTGTGTGTGTGTGTGTGTGTGTGTATTTAAAACTCATAAGTGTAAACTGATAACTATGACCCCAATCTAGCATGGCAAGATTCATTATCTTCCCTTTTTCCTTATTTGTATCACTGTATTTCTCCAACATTGATACCTGAGTCTCATTATTCACAAAATATTTACTTATTTTTTCAACTCTAAAATTCACATAGGGGAGTTCCCTGATGGTGTAGTGGCTTAAGGCTTCAGCGCTGGAGCTGTCAGTGCTGCGGCCTGGGTTCGATTCCCAGCCAGGGAGCTGCCCACATACCAAAAAGCAAAAAATAAAAAAAAATAAAAAATAAATAAAATTCACATAAAGTAGCTTCAAAATTGCTAGTCCATATCCTGTAAGGGTCACATTTACTAATTAAAATGTAGTATTTGTATACAGTCCTTTGAGTCCCTGAGCTTATAGTGCCCAGTTGAATTACTATTTTCCAAAGTTA
Organism: Lyroderma lyra; assembly: GCA_004026885.1. NCBI lineage: Eukaryota > Metazoa > Chordata > Mammalia > Chiroptera > Megadermatidae > Lyroderma > Lyroderma lyra. Next base: position 26,842 of record PVJL010007467.1, on the reverse strand, counting down.
CTTAGGTTAATTATGTCCTCCCTATGCCTTTCAGCATGGTTATGTTATTCATTTACAATACAGTTAGCTTCATCTGTTTTTGTTTACATTCCATTTTGGGTTCCCTTGCATCCTAATTGATTTTTTTCTAATTATGTACAATAAAATTCACTTTGTACAGTGCTCTCTGATCTATGGGATTTGAAACGTGAATAGTCATCTAACAGACACCATACTCATGACACAGAACAGTTTCAATACAGCAAAAAATTTCATGCTACCCCTTTGTAGTTCATCCACCCCCACCCTCCCAAACCCCAGAAACCACTAACTTGTTTTCATTTCCTATAGTTCTTTACCAGATTGTCATATAAGTAAAATCATACAATATGTAAGTGTTGGTCTGTTTCTTTCACTTAGCAAAGTGCATTTAAGATGCTTCTTTGTTGTTGCATGAGTCAGTAGTTTGTTTATTTTTATTACTGAAGAGTATTTCATTGTATTGATATATCAAGTTTTGTTTATTCATCTGAGTTGTTTCCAGTTTGAGGCAATTATAAATATAGTCATCTGTGTATAGGTTTTGATGCAAACATAGTTTTTATTTCTCTAGGGTCAATCGCAAAAATGGGATTGCTGTTATGAGAAACTACTAAACCATTTTCTAGAGTGATGGTACCATTTTCATTTTCACCACTAACATATGTGAGTTCCAACTGCTCTGAAAAATAAACAGCACTTGGTATTGGCGGTGTTTCTTACTTAGCCATACCAATAGGCATGTGCACGTATCTTGTTATTCTCCTACTTTGCATTTCCCCAATAACTAACGATTTTGAGCACCTTTTTGTAATTATCTGTACTCCATATATTTTTGTTGAACTTCAGTTTAGCTCTTTTTTTCTTATTGTTGAGTTTTGAGAGATTTTTTATATGGTCTGGATAAGAGCTGTTTACCAGAAATGTGATTTGCAAATATTAACATCTTGTCTTTTTAGCCTCTCAACAGTGTTCTTCAAGAAGCAAAAGTTTTTAATTTTGATATGGTCCAATTTATTAATTTTAGGCTTTGTGAATCATACTTTGGGTGTAGTATCTAAAATTTCTTTGTGTAACCCAAGATTATGAATATTTCCTTCCTTTTTTCATGAAGTTTTGTAGTTTTATGCTTTACATATGTGTTTATGAACCACTCTGAGTTAACTTTTGCATATAGGTTGAGACTCTTCTATTTTTGCATATAGACATTGAATTTTCCACCCTATCTGTTGAGAAGACTATAATTTTTTCATTAAATGCCTTCACATCTTTGTTAAAAATTAGTTGACTGGCATATGTACACCTAACAACAGATCCTCAAAATATGCGAAGCAAAAATTAAGAGTGTTGAAGGAAGAAATAGAAAATTCAACAACACTTTCAAACATCAATACTTCATTTTCAATAATGGATAGAACAAGTAAGCAGAAGAACAATAAGGAAATAGAAGTTTACTGATACTATAACTCTACACCTAACAAACATTTATAGAACACTCTGTTCAGCAACAGAAAAGTACACATTCTTCTAAGTGTACATGAACAATTTTTCAAACTATACCATATGCTAATCCATAAAATAAGCCCTAATAAACTTAAAAGGATTGAAATCATGCAAAGTATGTTTTTGAGAAAAATGGAATTAAATTGAAACTTGACAAGAGAAATTTGAGTTTAAAACTACGTAAATTTAAACAACACATTTCTAAATAATGAAGAAAAATCAAATAGAAATCACAGGAAACATGAGAAAATATTTTTCTATGAATAAAAATAAAGATACAGGGAAGGGATCCAATATGGCAATGAGAGACGGCAGTCCCTGAAACATCTCTGGGAAAACACAATTGAACAACTGGGATCCAACGTGGGAAACCCTGAGTGGCACAGTCTCAGATGAGAGATCCACACACTGCAAGAAAACACATCATGCCAGAGAAAGGAGGGGGGAGATGAATGGGAGAAGATAGAGGAAGCAGAGCTGAGATGTAGCTGCAAAATTCAACCTGCATCCCAATCAGGAGTCATCAGAGGGAACTAAGGAGTCAGGGGACACTGGCTGAGAAGCAACACAATCCTGGGCAGGTTGAGGGTCAAGAGTAGCTGAAACACTGTGAGACCAGGGGCGACATAGACCAATCAGCAGCACACTAGGGACCCCAACAAAGCACCACATCCTGGGCAGGTTAGAGACTGAACAAAACGTCTGAACTGCCCTGGGCAATAATAGAACCCCTAGCTGCAGTGTCATGCTATGACAATTGGTTAGCTCTACATAAGTTTGAAACTGAAAGCCAGCTGCAATGGAAATGGTGACCAGAATAAAACATGATCCTGGGTGAAATGTAGGCTCAGAAGAAGGGGAAAAGGCTGAACCAGCAGCACACACTCAGTCCATGACTGATGTGATCACAGCCCACTCCCGGCTTGCCCTGCACCAGCAAGCTGGGACTCCCCTGATGAACAGACCAGTGTTGCAGCAGAGTCAGCAACCAGGGCAGCTACCACAGGAAACAAAGCAGCCACAGACAACACCACCCCCAAACTCAGTGAAAAACAAGAAACACTGAGCCTGGCTGCTTCCCCTAACTATCCCAAATCTTGCCCCCCAACACCAATGCCACTTAGTGTCTACTCTACAGCCAGTTAAAAACCAGCTGTAGAGCTTAGGAAAACTCCAAAACAAAGGCACAGCAGCTTTTCATTGCACTGATCTCAGAGGTATAGCATATCATCCCCCAACACATTTTCCAAAAATGAGGCCAAGGTGACTTAATCAAAAGAAGGGAAACCCACCTTGCAGGAAAGCTCCTAGAGATAAGAATTCAAATAATCAAGAAAAAATTTTGAAAGACATTACAGCAATACCAACTGGGAAGAGATAGTAAGGAACAGAGGGAGGGAGGGAGGGAGGGAAGGAGAGAGGAAAAAAGAAAGTAGAAAGAAAAAGAAAGAAAGAAAGACCAACCTTTTTATAATTGCCCCAGAAAAAGCCCTCATGCCCAGAAAAAGAAACACATCAAATACAATGAGTACCTCAGGATTCAAAGCTTCTCAGAAAGAAAATGAAAATTATCCATAAAATAAACTTATAGATCTGGAAATATAAAATCAAATATAGAATATATGGCTGAAGTTCTTAAGACACTCAAAAAATTAAAACAATATTGACAGAGTACCCAAACCATGATAAATGATCTCAAAAAAGAAATCTGTGAACAAAGGGAACATCTTAACAAAGAAATTGAAAATATAAAAGAAAATCAATTAGAAATTCAAGAGATAAGCAATGCCATAAAAGAACTGAGAAATGAACTAACTACCATAGGAAACAGGGCCAACCAGATAGAGAAAAGAATTAGTGGTATCAAAGATTGGAACATGGAAACAACACACAAAGAAGAAGATAGGGACTTCAGAGTCCAACTAACTGAAAGAACTCTACAAGAATTATCTGACTCCATTAGAAAGAACAATATTAGAGTAATAAAAATAGCAGAAGGTGTAGAACAAAAAGCTTACTTAAACAAATAGTAGAGAAGAACTTTCAAAACTTATAGAAAGATCTGGAACACCAAATTTAAGAAGAAAATAGGTCCCCTAGTTACCTGGACACCACCAGATCTTCTCCAAGGCACATTATATGAAGATATCAAAAACCAAAGACAAAGAGACAATTCTCAAGGCATCCAGAGAAGAAAACCTATAACCTTTAAAGAAAAACCATCAGGCTATCATCAGACTTCTCAGAAGAAACTCCACAAGCATTAGGGAGTGAAATATTCAGAATACTAAAAGAAAGAAACTTCCAGCCAAGAACAAATTATCCAGCAAAAATATCCTTTAGATATGAAAAAGGAATAAAGACTTTTTCAGACATAAGGAAGCTGGGAATATTCTCTATCATGAGGCTGGCATTTCATGAAATACTGAAAGAGACTATTAGACCTGAAACAAAAAATTAAAATAAATGGGGAGAGTTGAAACAAGAAAAAACAAAGAAAAAAGAAAAAAGTAGTGAGCACACAAAATTCTCATATGTCAATCATCATCTTAAATGTAAATGAACTGAACTCACCAATAAAAAGACACAACATAGCAGGCTGGATTTATAAACAAAACCCATCTATAAGCTGTCTCAGAGACATACCTCAGCCATAAGGACAAACACAGACTGAGAATGAAAGGGAGGAAAGAATACTCCAAGTAAATGACAGAGAAAAGCAGGAGCTACAATACTCATATCTGACAAAAGAGACTTCAGGTTAAAAAAGGTAACAAGAGGCAAAGATGGACATTTCATAGTGATAAAAGGGACAATACAATAATAAGAAGATATGACACTAATTGACATGCATGCCCCCAATCAGGAACCACTGAAATTTCCAAAGCAACTACTAACAGATCTAAAAGGAGAAACTCAGAATAACACAATTATAGCAGGGAATCAAAACACCCCCTTGACAACTATAAACAGATTATCAAAACAAAATAAATAGTAAAACATCAGCTTTAAATGATACATTACAGCAATTGGACATAATTGACATTTACAGGACTCTTCATCCAACAACAAAAGACTGCACCTTCTTTTCTAGTGCACATGAATCATTCTCAAGGATAGACCACATGCTGAGACACAAAACTACTATGAGCAGATTCAAGAAGATTGAAATCATAACAAGTGTATTCTCAGACCACAAATCTTTGAAATTGGTGATCCGCTGCATTAAAAAGGCAGAAAAACACACACTTATATAGAGAGATTAAAGAACATGCAATTTAAAAATGACTAGATCCAAGTAAGAATAAAAAATGATTAAAAAATACATAGAAACTAATGACAATAAAAATACAATGTAACAAAATTATTGGAATGCAGGAAATGCAGTAGTAAGAGAAATATTTATATAATTACTGGCCTATCTTAAGAAATAAGAAAAATCACAAGTAAACATCCTAACATCCCATCTAGAAAAAGAACAGAAAAAAACCCAAAGTGAACAGAAGGAAAGAATTAACAAAAATTAGAGCAGAGCTAAAGAAAATTGAGAACAGAAAGACAATATAAAAAATTAATGCAACAAAGAGCTGGTTTTTTGAAAAAAAAAATCAATGAAATTGACAAACCCCTGTCTAGCATAACCAAAGGAAGAAAAGAAAAAACACAAATAACCAAAATTAGAAATGAAGGGGATAAATTATGACTGGTACCACAGAAATGCAAAGGACCATAAGAAAATATTATTAAAGGCTTTATGCAACCAAATTTAACAACCTAATAGAAATGGATAAGTTTCTAGAAACATATAATCTACCTAAACTGAACCAAGAAGAACTGAATGATATAATTATCAGTAAGGAAATTAAAACAATTACTTGAAACTTTTTCAAAGGCAAAAGCTTAGAAGCCGACAGTCTCACCAACAAGTTTTATCAATCATTCAAAGAGGAATTCATCCCTATCCTCCTCAAACTCTTCCAAATAATTGAAGAACAGACAATTCTTCCCATCTCATTCTAGGAGTCCAACATTACCCTAATACCAAAACCTGGTAAGAATAACACAAAAAAAGAAAACTATCAATCAATATCTCTGATGAACACAGATGCAAAAATCTTAAATAAAATACTAGCAAATATAATGCAACAATGCATTAAAAATAATATACCTCACAATCAAGTTAGATTCATTCCAGGGGTACAAGGATGATTCAACATAGACAAGTAAATGAATATGATACACCACATAAACAAAATAAAAAATAAAAATCATATGATTATATAAATTGAGGCTATAAAACCTTTGAAAAGATACAAGATCCATTTATGATCAAAACACTGAATAATATAGCTATGGAAGGAAAGTACCTCAACATAATAAAGGACATATATGACAAACCCTCAGTTTATATTATACTGAATAGGGGAAAGCTGAAGCCTATTCTCCTAAAATCAGAAACAAGACAAAGATGTTTCCTGTTACCATGGTATTCAATATACTACTGGAAATTCTAACCAGAGCAATCAGACTGTAGAAAAAAATAAAATGCATTGAAATTGGGAGAGGAGAAGTTAAACTGTCTCTGTTTGCAGATGACATAATCCTTTATGTAGAAAACCCTAGAGACTTTACAAGAAAACTATTAGAAACAATGAATGAATACAGTAAATTAACAAGATACAAAATAAATGTACAAAAATCAATTGCATTTCTATATACCCACTATGAAACTTCAGAAAAAGAAATGAGAAAAACAATATTTTGTGATAGCAACAAAAACAATAAAATTCCCAGGGATAAATGTAACAAAGTATGTGAAGATTTTATAAACTGAAAACTATAAGACACCACTGAAAGAAATTGAAGAGCATACAAAGAAATGAAAAGATATTCCATGTTCATGGAGTGGTATAATCAATAGGGTTAAAATGGTCATACTACCCAAAGCAATATACATATTTAATGCAGTTGCCATCATAATCCCAAAAACATACTTTCACAAAATAGATTTAAAAATTATCAAATTTGTATGGAAACATTAAAGATGTTGAGGAGCCAAAGCAAATCTACAAGAAAAGAATAAGGCTGAAAATATCATGCCCCCATTTTAATTTATACTACAAAGCATCAATAATCAAAACAGCTTGGTATTGGATGAAAAACAGACCCAAAGATCAATGTAACAGTAGTGAAATGCAAAAATAAACCCATAAATATATGGACAAAAATAATGTATGAAGGAGCAAAAATGGGGAAATTAAAGCATCTTCAGTAGATGGTGCTGCAAAAATGTAAAAACCATATGCAAAAGAATAAATCTAAGCTGTGAAGTGTCACCATATACTGAAATTAATTCAAAATAGATTAAAGATCTCTACATAAGACCTGAAACAATAAACTGTATTAAAAAAAAATTGGTACTGAATCTAATAGACCTTGTGTTCAAGGAGGACTTAATGAACATAACCTCAAAGGCAGAAGTAAAAGCAAAAATAAATGAATGGGACTATATCAAACTAAAAAGCTTCTGCACAGCAAAAACAAAAAACATCAACAAAGCAAAGACACAGCCAACTAAATGGGAGAAAATATTTGCAAAGAAAGCATCTGATAAGAGATTAATATCTAAAATATATAAAGAACTACTACAACTCAACAACAAAAAAAACCGAACAACCCAATTAAAAAGTGAGCAGAAGACCTGAACAGACACTTCACCCACTAAGACATACAAATGGCAACAAATATATGAAAAGTGTTCACCCTCATTAGCTATTAAGGAAATGCAAATCACAACCACAGTGAGATACCCCTCACACCTGTTAGAATGTCTATTATCAATAAGGCAAGGAATAGCAAGTACTAGAGACTGCCTGGAGAAAAAGGAACCCTCATACCCTGTTGGTTGGAATGTAAATTGGTATAATCACTATAAAAGACAATGTGGAGGTTCCTCAGGAAATTAGCAATGGATTTACCATGTGACCTGGCAATCCCACTTCTGGGTATCTACCCCCCAAATTTAAAAACCTTAGTCCACAAAGATATATGCACAGCAATGTTCATTGCAGCACTATTCACAGTGGCCAAATAATGGAAACAGCCAAAGTGTCCTTTGATAGATGACAGGCTAAAGCTGTAGTACATACACACAATGGAATATTACTCAGTCATTAGAAAAGATGAAATAGGGCCATTTATGCCAACATGAATGTACCTTGAGAACATTATGCTAAGTGAAATAGGCCAGACAGAAAAAAACAAGAACCATATGACTTCACTCATATGTGGAATATAAAACTGAAAGCAACAAAGAAATAAAAATTCATGGACACAGTCAATAGTTTAGTGGTTACCTAAGGGTAAGGGAGAAGGGGATGACTGAGGAGGGAGAGGGAGTCAAATATATGGTAATGGAAAGAGAACTGACTCTGGGTCATGAACACATAATGCAACATATAGATAATGCACTGTAGAATTGTTCACCTGGAACCTATGTAATTTTTGCAAACCAATGTCAGCCCAATAAATTTAACAATAAAAAATAAAAGTAAAAAATAAAAATGAAATTAAGAAAACATTCCATTTAAAATGGCATCAAAAATAAAAAATACTTAGGAATAAATTTAGCATAAGAAGTGAAAAATATACACTGAAAACTAAAATCTTTGCTGAAAGAAAACAAGGAATATATAAATAAATGAAAATATCTCTGGTTATAGATCAGAAAACTAAATTTTATTAAGATGTCAATACTCACCAAATTTATCTACAGATTCAATATAATTGTCAACAAAATTCCAACTGCCTTCTTTCTCTAAATTGACAAGCTGATCCTAAAATTCATAGGAAAATTTTAAAAGCTCAGAGTAGCTAAAACAATTTTGGAAAGAACATAATTTGAAAACTCATATTTTCTGATTTCAAAACTTCCAAGAAACAACAGTAATTAAGACAGTTTAACATTGGTGTAAGAATAGGCAATCTACTATCAAATAATATTATACAACTTCATGTGCAGTGCACAGGCTTTAAATAATGTATTTCCAATTTCTTAAACCCATTCTTTGTTGAAAGTGCTATATTATCATTCATTTCCCTTTCACATATGCCATAAACTCAATTTTTAATTTTATGATTATTTATTACATTTGGTATGTAAATCCTTTTAAAATTTTTTAAATTTTTAAAATTTTTTATTGTTAGACTTATTAAGCTGACATTGATTAACAAGAATTAAATATGTTCCAGGTGTACAATTCTATGCATTGAATTATGTGTTCACCACTCAGTGTGAGTTTTCTTTCCATCACCATATGTTTTGCTCCCCTTCTCTCCTCTCCCATCCCCTCTTCCCTTGCCCCAGATAATCACTTATTATTGACTGTGTCCATGAGTTTTTTTATTGCTTTCAGTTTTATATTCCACACATGACTGAAGTCATATGGTTCCTGATTTTTTTTGTCTGGCTTATTTCACTTAGCATAATGTTCTCAAAGTCCATCTATTATGTTGCAAATGGTAGTATTTCATCTTGTTTGTATATAGAAATGCAATGGATTATTGTACATTGATTTTATATTCAGCAACTTTACTATATTTGCTTATTGTTTCTAATAGTGGAGTCTTTGAATTTTTTTATATAAAAAATTATGTCATCTGCAAATAATGAGTTTGACTTCTTCTTTCCCAAATTGGATATCTTTTATTCCTTTCTCTTGCCTGATTGCTCTAGATAGAACTTTCAGTACTATTTTGAATAGCAGTGATATAGGGGACATCCCTGTCTTGTTCCTGATTTTAGGAAAATGAGCTTCAGCTTTTCCCCATTCAGTATGATAGTAGCCGAGGGCTTGTTATCTATGGCCTTTATTACGTTGAGGTAGTTTACTTCTATACCCATTTTATTTAGGGTTTTGATCATAAATGAATCTTGTTTCTTGTCAAATGCTTTTTCTGTATCAATTGATGTGATTGTATGAATTTTATCTTTTATTATGTTTATGTGGTATATCACAATGATTAATATTCATATGCTGAACCATCTTTGTGCTTCCAGGATGAATCCCATCTGGTTGTGGTGTATTACCTTTTTTATGTATTGTTGTATTCTATTTGCTAATATATTATTTAGAATTTTTGATCTGTGTGCATCAGACATATTGTTCTATAGTTTTAGTTTGTGTGTGTGTGTGTGTGTGTGTGTGTGTGTGTGTGTGTTGTCCTTACCAGGCTTTGATATTAGTGTAATGTTGACATCGTAGATTGAGTTGGGAAGTATTGTTACATCTTTAATTTCTTGGAAGAGTCTAGAAAAATAGGTGTTAATTCTTTATTAAATGCTTGGTAAAATTTCTTGGTGAGACCATGTGGTCCAGGGCTTTTGCCTTTTTGGAAACATTTTGGATGAATGGTTCAATTTCTTTACTATTGATTGGAATATTTAGATTATCCAGTTCTTCTTGGATCAGTCTAGGTAGACTATCTGTTTCTAGAAACTTGTCCATTTTTTGGAGGTTGTTAAATTTAGTGTCATAGAGACCTTCATATTATTTTTGTGATCCTTTGTATTTCTGTAGTATCAGTCATAATTTATCTCCTTTTATTTTTAATTTTGAATATTTGTGTCCTTTTTTTTCTTTCTTTGGTTAGCCTAGTCAGGGGTTTGTTAATTTTATTGATTTTGTTTTAAAGAACCAGCTCTTTGTTGTATTAATTTCTCCTACTGTCTTTCTTTTCTCAATTTTGTTTAGTTCTGCTTTAACTTTTATTATTTCTTTCCTTCTGCTGACTTTTTTTTCTGTTCTTCTTTTTCTAGTTCTTTAAGATGAGATGTGAGAATGTTTACTTGTGATTTTTCTTGTTTCTTAAGACAAGCCTGTAATGATCTAAACTTTTCTCTTATTACTGCTTTCTCTGCATCCCCAAAATTTTGATATGTTGTATTTTCATTGTCATTAGTTTTTATGTATTTTTAAATATTTTTCTATATTTGTTCCTTAATCCAGTCATTTTTAATAAGATGTTGTTTATATTCCATGTGATGTTTTTCTGCTTACTATTTGTAGTTGACTTCTAATTTCATAGCTTTGTGGTCTGAGAATACACTTGGGATGATTTCAATGTTCTTGAATTTGCTGAGGCTAGTTTTGTGTTCCAGCATATGTTCTATACTTGAGAATGTTCCATGTACACTAGATTAAAAAGTATACTCATATATCATGAAATGCTGGCCTTGTGCTGGAGAATTCCCTCAGATTCTGTGGGTCTGAGGTCTTTATTCCTCTTTCATATGTGAAGGATAAATTTGCTGGATAATTTATTTTTGGCTGTGAGTTTCTCTCTGTTAATATTTTGAACATTTGACTCCACTCCCTCTTGGCTTGTAGAGTTTCTGCTGAGAAGTCTGATGATAGCCTGATGAGTTTTCTTTTGAGGGTTATAGTTTTGTTTTGTTTTTTCCTGACTGCCTTGAGAATTTTCTCTTTGTCTTTGGTTTTTGATATCTTCAGTGTAATGTGTCTTGGAGAAGATCCATTAAGGTCCCAATAGCTAGGGGACTTATTTTTGTTGTTGAATTTTGGGTTCCAGGTCTTTCCATAGGTTTGGAAAGTTCTTATCTACTATTTGTTTGAGTATGTTTTCTGTATAGTTTTTATCTGCCCCTTCTTCTAAGCCCATTATTCTAATATTGTTTTTTCTAATGGAATCAGACAATTCTTGCAGAGTTCTTTCAGTCCTTTCTTCTCTGAAGTTCCTATCTTCTTTCTCTGTTGTTTTCATGTTCTGATCTTTGAAATCACTAATTCTTTCCTCCATTTTGATGGCCCTGTTTCCTGTGGCAGTTAGTTCATTTCTCAGATCTTTTATTGCATTTTTTTGTCTCTCAAATTTCTATATTATTAATTTTTATATTTTCAATTTCTTTGTTAAAATGCTCTTTTGTTCACAAATTTCCTTTCTGAAATCATTCATCTCAGCTAGGGTCTTCTGCCAATATGTTTTCATTTCTCTGAGAGTCTTTAGAACTGCAGCCTTGTATTCTATGTTGGTTAGTTCATGAATTTCTAGATCTATAAGATCCTTTTCTGGAGATTTTTCATCTTCTTTTTGAGTGGCTTTGAATCCTAAGGTACTCATTGTGTTTCTTCTTCTGGGCATGAGGGATTTTCCTGTGACATTTCTAGAGTTCTCTCCTTTCTCTTTTTGGTTGGTATTGCTGCAGTGTCTTGCTATAGAACAGACACTAAGTGGCACTCGGGGCAAGCTTTTGGAGAGGACTGGGCTGAGCTGCCATGTCTCTGGCACCTGGGTTTGGGAGTGGGATGGTCCGTGGCCACTCTGCTTCCTGTGGCAGCTCCCCTGATCCCCTACTCTGCTGCAACAACAGTTTGTTCATCAAAGAAGTCAGGAAGTGGGTGGGGTAGGTGAAGGCATATGCAGGGCAAGCTGGAAGCAGTTGGGGCTGAGTGCTTGTACGAGTTCTGCCTTATTTCCTTTTCCTGGGCCCGCATTTAACCCAGGGCTATGTTTCAGCAGTTCAGCATTTCCACAGCTCTGCTCTCTGTTTCATACTCACCCAGAGCTGACAGTGGCAGTGCAACACTGCAGATAGGGGCCCTATTCCTGCCTAGGGCAGTTCAGATGCTTTGTTTAGCTTCTGAGCCACTGGGGGCATGGCACCCAGACTCAGTTCCTAACATGCTGCTACTGTTTCAACTCCTCTAGACTTATAGGGTTTCAGCCACTCTCACCTCCACTCTTGTCTCTACTCAGCCCCCTCCCACCTTGGTATCGCATTGCTGTCAGTGTTCCCTGATTCATTTCTAATTCCTTTAATTAGCCCAGGTTGGGTCAGGTCATGATCTGTCTCTGCTCCCTCCCTTCTCTTCCACTCGTCCCCCTTTCTCTGACCTTCAGGTGTTTTCTTGCGATGCATGGATGTCTCAGTTGAGACTGTGCCATTCAGGATTTCCCATGTTGGATCCCGGACATTCAATTGTATTTTCCAGGAGAGGTTTTAGGAATCCCCTTTCTAGTTGCCATCTTGCTGAGTCATCCCTCAATTATGTTTTAATCAGTCTTTTTTTATTTTAGAAAAACTTAAAATAAAAATTTATTTTACCTTAACATGTCATTTCAGGTGCTCTTCATTTCTTTGTGTCTATGTAAGTGTTTACCTGGTAATTACATTCCTTCTCCTTGAAGAACTTCCTTTAATTTGTCTGGTTGAGAAATTCTTTTTTTATTATTTTTATTTTTATTTTTTTGTTTCAGAAAGTATTTACTTTTCCTTTATTTTTTTTTGTTTGTTGTTGTTGTTGTTTTTGCTTTTTGGTATGTGGGTAGCTCCCTGGCTGGGAATCAAACCCAGGCTACAGTGCTGACAGCGCCAGCACCGAAGCCTTAAGCCACTACACCACCAGGGAACTCCCTCCTTTGTTTTTGAAAAGTATTTTTGTTGGCTTTAAAAATTTCAGATTGAAATATTTGCTTTTCTTTCAGCACTTTAAAGTTATCTCTCATTGTCTTTCAGTTTGTGTGTTTTCTTTTTTTTTAATTCATTTTTATTGTTAGACTTATTGGGGTGACATCTGTTAGCAAGGATTATATAGGTTTCAGGCATACAATTCTACAGTGCATTGTTATCTTGATGTATAATAAGTTCACCACCTAATGTGACTTCTCTTTCCATCACCTTATATTTAGCTTCCCCTCCCTCGTCTCCCACCCCTTCCCCTTTCTCCCCTCCCTAACCCACTCGTCCCCAAATAAACATTAAACTATTGATGGTGTCCATTCAGTTTGTGTGTTTTCTAACTAGAAGTTTATGCTAATTCTTATCATTCTTCTTCTGTATACAATGTGTCCATTTTCCTCCAGATTTCTTGAGACTTTCTCTTTTTTGTATTTTGTATTTATCAGTCTGATGAATTTGTTTTGGTGCATGTTTAGGGGGGCATCAGATTTTAGTTTTGGAATTTATTATTTCTGTTATGAGCTTCTTATATTTGTGGTTTGTTTGTTATTATATTAAATTTTGAAAATTCTCAACCATTATTTCTTCAAATATTTTTTCTACTCCATTCACTTTCTATTTTCCTTCTGGGATTCCAGTTCTCTGCATGTTGGACTGTCTGATGTTCCACATTTCTAGAATGCTCTGTTCTCTTTTCTATTTTTTTGACTCATGCTTCTCTTTGTGTTCAGTTTCAATCATTTCTTTCCTTTTGTATGCCTCATCATGTTTAGTTGAAACACAGACATCTTGTGTAATAGAGTGGAGACCAAAGTAAATAGTTCGTATGCCTGAAAATGGGCATTGCTTTCCTTTTGCTAAGCCTTTAGCATGGATGTTTGAGTTAATCTAGCCAGGAATTAAGCTGGGTTTGAGTTTATTGTTGCTTTACTGTACCTGCAACACAACACAAACTTGAAATTCCTCTAGCAATGCTTGCTTTTAGGCTGGAGGCTAACTTGTTAGAGGTTTTTCTGTTTTTTTCTTTAAATATCACATCAGCTTTGCACTTCCCTTTTAAACTGTGACTGCCTCCATAGTCTTGCCATAACTCCTCTAGCAGTTTTTCATTATTACTGGTTACTTGATACTTGTTAGATGGTTGTAGGAAAGCATGGGAGTGGGGTATCTATTGTTCTGATTAAACCTCAGTTTTAGGTAGACCCTATGTTTCTTTTTTTTTTTTTTCTTTTTGGTATGTGGGTAGCTCCCCGGCCGGGAATCGAACCCAGGCCGCAGCGCCGAAAGTGCCAGCACCGAAGCCCCAAGCCGCTACACCACCAGGGAACTCCCGACCCTATGTTTCTGAATCTCTGGTGTGGGGCCTTCTTAGTGCTCCAGCCTGTGTTTCAAGATTCTTGTACCTATTGGTACTCTCTTCCCTCAGAAGTATAGGTTTATCTTTTTTTCTGGTCCCTTCTCCCAGTTCCAACAGATTTTTAACAACACTCTATGGGCAGCAGGGACCATTGCTCTTCCTTGAATAAATTAAGGCATTTGCCCTACAGAGGATACAGGGGAGAAAGGGCAGAGTTTCCTGCCTTTCCACAATGGCTGTCATTATTTTTCCCTAGGCCTTCACCATGAGGAATGCTTTCTGCACTCTGACCATGGAGCAAAGCGTCCTTTATGTCTGCAGTCTCCAGGATCTCTGCACTCTACCACTAGTTCACACTCAACCTCTACAGGGTTTAGGTGAATTTTTCATATTAGTGTCTAGAAACTTCTGTCCCAGATAAATATCCTGTGTCTAAGATACCTGTCTCTCCTTTGATTTCAGGCTAGGTTGTTATCTTGCTACTCAGGTCTGTCAAGAAAATGTACGCACATGCAATTTGGTCCTTTGTATTACCTAGGTGCAAATGATTCTCTCAAGCTTTCTACATCCTTGTATTGAAATCAGAAATCCCTCAGTGAGACATTCAAAAGCAATTTTTAACTATTTTCATAACAAAGAGGTTACTCTACCAAAGGACATAGAGTTGCAGCTCTAATGGCATGGCATAAAAATGATTGCTCAGGTCAGTCTTCTATGAAACAAAAGACAAAAAAGAGAAGATTATGTGGGACATTATATCCTTGGAAAAGCCATATAGCATTTTTTTTTATCTTCCCCTTAATCCCGCAGAAACTTCCCTGTGCCTCTAGGCTCTTCAATGACTAACCACTCAATAACAAAATGTGAGAATTTGGTGTAATTGTAAATTCACAGTGTTTGTGCATTTTATTTAGTCCATTGCATTCTGGGTTCTGTTTCTTCTTTTAATTCAAGGGCAAGAAGCATTCCTTAAATAATTAATAGTAATAAATAAATAAGAGCTGCTTGGGTATCTTTCACCGCTGTGCCTTCAAAGAGCTGCAGCTAACCAGGCTGACATTCACTGAATCCATTCAACAGTCAAAGCAAGGCCCTCACTTTAGTTACAGACTAAACCTGTGTGATCTCATGGTGGTTTCAAAACTTGGCTACACATAAAAATTATTTAGTGAGCCCACACCAAATATTCTGATATAGTATGTCTTAGAAAATGAAACTGCATTTCTAACAAGTTCTTCAGATGATTCTGACAAAATGTGTTTGTCTTTAGAACCAGGGAGGTTGGAGATGCAGTCTGGATCCTCAGTTCTTGATTCTTTAGATAGTGTGTAAATCACAATCAGGGTTATGTTTATGAGATATTAGTACCCACAGGACCTATTCCTATTTCTCCAACCACACAGTTTAAGTTTCTTAGATCCATTTGCATCTGTCTATTTATTGCTGGGAGAAGTTTTTGGGCTTTGACTCTGCTCCACCAACACTCTATTAAGGGGAGCCTCATTACTCAACATTTTGTCAAGATCTGGGTATGAAGTCAGCTTCCAGTATGGCCCCCAAAGATCTCTGACTCCTTATATTCAGTTATGCAGTCCCTTTTTATATTTTACCATGGTTAATCTATGTGAAAAATAGCATGTGGCAGAAGTAATGGTATGTATGTCACTTTCAATATTAGGTCAAAAAAGACTGCAGTTTCAGTCTTGGGTACCCTCCCTCAGATCACTGTCTTAGGAAATCTATGTTGTGAGCAGTCCTGCAGAGAGGCGCATGTGGCCTATGTTTCATTCCTTCTGTCAACAGTCATGTGACTGAGCTTGAAAGTTAATTCCCCAGTCACTTTAAGATGACTGAAGTTTTAGCTGACAGCTGGATACAGCTTCCTGAGGGACCCTGAGCCAGAATCATTCAGCTAAGCCTGTCCCAAATTTCAAGTTTTCAGAAATTCTGTGAGATAATCAATGTTTATTATTTTAATCTTCTAAGTTTTGGAGTAATTTGTTCCAAAGCAATAGATAACTAATACAGTGGGTCAGACCCACAACTAAATTGGGAAGGCAACAACTGAGGACAGAACTCTTCTGATTCCAGTAAGAACTGGTTTTCTAGCAGGATGCAGGCAGATTCCATCTGTTCTCAAAAACAGGTTTAACTTTTCTAGTCCATGCAGTCCTGTACATCAAGGACAGGGCAGCCTAATTATAGAGTTTCAAGTATTATACAATGAACTATGAAGGAAGTTCCTCATTTCACCTTTTCAAAAGCAACTGAATGCCATGGTGATTGATGCAAAATAACAAGCAGTCAGTGGACAAGAGAATAATAAACGTATGTGCTGTACAGAAAACAGGAGAATTGGCCATACATAAGGCCTCTGAAAGAAAGTTTCCAGGATTCACAGAGGTATTCTGTGAAGGGCAGGAATGATGGCACTCACAGAAAGCAAGACAAGCAAATAGTTTCTGATTAACATAAAGCAGCTAGGTAAAAGGCAGCTATTTCAACAACAGGGTCTAATGTGTAAAGTAAGGCTATCATGCTGCCTTAATTTGGGGCAATATGGCAGAATGATATGTGCCGGATTGTTGTAAAATGTCTGGACTTAAAAATGAAGATGATTCACATCAATAAACACTAAGAATGCACATTCAATCTAGGTACTAACTTTGGGAGATACGTGAGATTATTGAAAAGTGTAGTTCCTATGCTTTAAAAGCTGACATACACACTGTGGTGATGTGAAGCACCTGAACTTTAACCTACCAGGCCATAATGCAACCTATGAGTAGTCATCCTGGTTATTCTGTTTTTCCACCCCTCCCATCCACATCCCTCTCTGGCTTTCCTTCCCTTATCTGTACTGTACAACAGGCCATTCTCTAGGCTCCCTTGATTTCTAGCTTCTAGTTGGAATCAGCCAATTGAGGCACTCACCATAAAATGAAAAGTAAGAGGAAAGAGATCTGGAGAATGAGCCCTCCTCCAGGATTGCAGCATATTGACTCCATAACACTACATTTTCCCTTTGTACCAGCAGACCTTGGGGTACTAATGGTTTACTGTTACTGCTCTCTGGTCATTTCAACATCCATGCTTGGTGGCCTTAATCCTGACTGTTCTTCCATGAGTAGACCTTTCATTAAAGTGTTTTAAACCTCCTGAGTTACATTACTTTCCATCAGGATCTTGACTAACACGAAAACTCATCCATTCATTCATTCATTCATTCATTCATTCCAGAAGTACTTATTTGGGGCTTTCCTATAGACCAAGGAACTATACTAGGCACTGGTAATTCAGTGGTAAACACAATTTAATTTTCACCCTCCTAGAACATATATTCTAGTATGGGAGAGAGAAAACACACTAATAAATACATAATATCACTTCAGTCAGTGTAAGACGGTAAGAAGAAAATTAAATCAGGGCAAAAAGATATTTTTTAAGTGATCAAGATATGAGAGGAACTATTTTAGATGGAAAAATCAGAGAATCTCTAAGAATGTAACATTTCAACAGAGAGCTAAGTAAATTTAGGGAATAAGCCACATAGATATTTAGAGGGAATATTTTTCCAGACAGGAAGAAAAGCAAGTCCTTAAGGTACATAGCAATAAAGCCAATGTGGCTATAGCAGAGTGAGCAAGGTGAGGTTTGGATGAATGAAGATGAAGAGATAGGCAGGAGAGAAATCATGTGGTTATTCAGGGATAAAATAAAAACATCTTGTCTTTCAATTTTGTGTATTACTTTGTCCAATGTTCTCTAAGTTGATAGGACATAAATACTGACTAAATTGTCTAGATGTAACTACTTGGTAAACAGAATTGTTGGGTATGTATTTTGGTATAGGGATTCTGTAAAAACATTACTGAGATCCTAGGGGCCAAGAAAATTTGGGAATCTCTGCTCCAAGTCATCACATATGATTCCATGGCTTTAAATTCCTCCACTGTGTTAATTACTCCCAAGTTTTTATTTTCAGCCCTGATTTCTCCCCAAATGCCCCACTATGCTTATAATTGCTTACAGTGCATTTTGATTGGGTATTGAGTAATCATCTGAAATGTACTTTGTGTGAAAATTAAGCTTTAATTCTTCCTGACCAAAGTACCCTTCCTGCAGAACTTATCATCCCAGTATAAAGGTACTGTCATTCACACAGCTGCTCAGGCCATAAACAAAGAAGTCATTCTTAATACTCCTGTTTAGGGATCAGCAAAATTTTCTGTAGAGGGCCAGAGAGTAAATATTTTAGGCTTGCAGGCAATACAATCTCTGTCACAAGTATTCAACTCTGCTACTGTAGTAGGAAAGCAGCCATAGACAAGTGAACATGGCTGTGTTCTATAGAAGCTTTATTTACAAAGACAGGTGTTGGACTGGACGTGGCCTGTGAGCTGTAATTTTCCAACCCCTGCTCTATTTTGCCCACACATTCACTCACATTCAATCCATTGCAAATTCTGTTAGATCTTTCTTCAAAATACGCACTGAATATGACCAGCTTTCATGACCTCTGTCATCTCTTGCCTTCTGGTTTGAACTGCTAAATGTCTTCCAAACAATAACCCTTGTACAATTCTCCATAGAACAGTCAGAGTAATCTTTCTAAAATATAAACCATATGACATTGCTGTGCTGTTCAAATCTCTCAAATGGCTTCCATTATAATGAGTATAAAACTTGAAGTCCTGGTCACTGTGAGAAGCACTGCAATGAACATTGGGGTACGTAAGTCTTTGTGGACTAAGGCTTTCAAGTTTTGTGGTAGATCCCCAGAAGGGGGATTGCTGGGTCAAATGGTAACTCCATTCCCAGTATTCTGAGGAAACTTCACACCGTCTTCCATAGCGGTTTCCCAATTTGCATTCCCACCAGCAGTGTGCGAGAGTTCCTTTTTCTCCACATTCCCTCCAGCACTTGTTATTCCTTGTCTTGTTGATGATAGCCATCCTAACAGGTGTGAGGTGGTATATCAAGACATGGAAACAACCAAAGTGCCCTTTGATGGATGACTGGATAAAGAAGCTGTGGTACATATACACAATGGAATATTACTCAGCTGTAGGAAAAGATGAAATACTGCCATTTGCAACAAAATGGATAGACGTAGAGATCATCATGCTAAGTGAAATGAGCCAGACAATAAAAACCAAAAATCATAGGATTTCATTCATATGTGGAATATAAAACTGAAAGCAACAAAGAAAAAAACAAACAAACAGACAAACAAAAACTCATGGACACAATCAATAGTTTAAGGGTTGTTTGGGGGTAAGGGGAAAGGAGGTGAGAGAAGAGGGAGGGATGATTAAGGAGGGAGCCAAATATATGGTGATAGAAAGAGAACTCATACTGGGTGATGAACCTATAATGCAACAAATAGACTATGCACTGTAGAATTGTACACCTGGAACCTATGTAACTCTTGATAACCAATATCACCCCAATAAGTCTAACAATACAAATATTTTTATAAAAACATTCCTTCCCAATAAGCCTAACAATAAAAATAAATTTAAAAAAAAGAATAAAAATGTAGCATATAACAAAATAAGCATTTAATTGTTAAAAGCAACCAGGATTTACAAAACTTCTTGTAAAATATTTTTAGATTGCTTTAAGAATACAAATTAACTTTTGAGATACATAAAACATTAATTCCACTTTATATTTAGTTTCAAAAATGACTTTTATTAAATGGACTCAGTAATTATTATGCAGTACAGTAATCACTGGAAAAAAAAAAAACCATTCCTTGAAGTCCTATGGGAACACACACAATTTGCCTACTGCCTATCTCTCCAACTTCAGTTATTTAAAATTCATCTTGCTAACTCTGCTCTAGCGACACTGACTTTATTGCTATACACCTTAAGGCTATGCCATTCCTCCTGCCTGAAAAAATCTTCCCTCTAAATACCTGTATGGCTTATTTCCTAAACTTATTTAGCTGTCTGGTGAAATGCCACATTTGCAGAGGCTCCCTATCTAAACCCCTCTCATATCTCTGTCACTTTAAAAAAACAACAAAACTTTTTTGTCCTCATTTAATTTTCTTCTTGCCATCTTACACTGACTGAAATAATATCATATATTTATTATATATTATAATACTAACTGGATATATGGTCTTGTTGGGTAGTCTATAACTTCACAAACCTTGGAATCAGATTGAATACTGTCACCATCATTTTCTGTTTCACATTGATTTTTGTACAGTATTTGCTTTTAATCAGAGCAACTGCCCAAAACCCAGCTTTACAAAATTTTGGAGCTATGAACTACCTCAAGCTAGTTGTTTGTGCAGTGTCTGCCATACATCCAGAATCACTATATTTCCTTCCAAATTTTTAAATATACTATGGGATCCTTGTGAGTTTGTACAGCATACCCAGGATACTCTGGTGGACAGTTTGGGAACCACAGACCTGGTAAGTAAATGTAGAGAAAGAAGAGAAGAGATCTGAGGACCTTCTGGTGTACTCTACCTCTAAGAGGAAAAGAAGACAATCCAGAAAAGAAAATTTAAATAAAGAAGCCAAAAAGTATGCTGAAAGTCAAAATAAGTGTCTCAAGAAGAGACTAACTTTGGAAAAAAGAGTAAGATAAACCATGAGAAAATTGTGAAGAATGTTGTCAGCAAGATGATGGTATAAGAATTTTTAGTGCTTCTCCCCACCAAGCAACATCAATTTGCAAAACTATTCACACACAAAAGTACCTTCACAAGAGCTAAGGATTCTAGGTCAGGTCTTATAGCATCTGGTTAGAACACAAAAATAAGAAAAGATGCATTGAAAAAAGTAGAAAAGACAGTTTTACATTATTCTCATCACCCCTCCCCTAAGCCCAGGCAGCCCAGGGGGAAGATAGATACCCTCCCTTTGAAAAAGGAGAGGGAAGTGAGCACCCAACTTTAACACAGACCCTAGCAGTAAGCATACATCAACATCGTGCAGACCCCTGCAGTTCCAGGCAGTTCCTATAGTCTTAGGTTCATGACCAGCCCCTGAAAAACTAGGTTCCAGATAGACTCCTGTGAACCTAGGTCCCTGGTCCATCCCAGTGCCAGGCCAGCTCCTGCAGCCCTAAGCCCCAGCCCTCCCCATACCAAGCCAGTTCACACAGATCTAGAGACTAGACCACCTCACACAGACCTAGGCTCTGGGCCAAACCCAGTACTAGTCTTGCTCACACAGTCCTAACATCACTAATCATCAGAGAAATGCAAATCAAAACCATAATGAGATATTACGTCACACCTGTTAGAACGGCTATTATCTAGAACGGCTATTATCAAAAAGACAAGAGATAACAAATGTTAGGGAAGATATGGAGACAAAGGAACCCTTGTGTCCTGTTGGTGTGAATGTAAATTGGTGCAGCCACTATTGAAACAATATGGAGTCTCCTCAAAAAAATTAAAAATAGAACTACCATATGATGCAGCAATCCCACCAGTGCCTATCCAAAGGAAATGGAATCACTACCTCAAAGATGTATCTGCACTCCCATTGCAGTGTTACTCACAATAACCAAGACTTGGAAACAATCTAAGTGGCCACTGATGAATAAACAGATAAAGAAAGTGTGGCATATATATCCATATGCAATTAAATATTTTCCAGCCATGAGAAGGAAGGAAATCCTACCATTTGCAACAACATGGATGAAACTTGAAGGCATTGCATTAAGTAAAATAATTCAAAGACAATACTGTATGATCTCACTTATGTGTAATCTAAGAGCCAAACTTATACACAATAGTAACAGGGATGTAGAATACAGTATAGAAAATACACTCAATAATATTGCAATAACTATGTATGGTGCCAAGTGGATACTGGACTTATCAAGGGATCACTTCACAAATTTATAAATATCACAAATTTATAAAATGTATAAATATCTAACTACTATGCATACACCTGAAACTAATATAAAATAATATTGAATGTCACCTGTAATAAAATGAGTAGATAAAGAGTACTTTTATACAATGGAATATTGCTTGGCCATGGAATGAAATGGGTTCTTGCCATTCGTAGCGACATGGATGGATCTGGGAGGTATTGTGCTGAGTGGAGTATGTCATATGGAAAAAGGCAAATTAAATGTGATTTCATTTATATGTGACATCTGAACAACAACAACAACAAAAAGAAAACAGAAACAAACTCATAGATACAGAGAACATTTTGATGGTTGCCAGATGGGAGGAGCATTGAGGGGTGAAAAAGGGGAAGGGATTTAAAGTACAAATTGGTTGTTACACAGTAGTCATGGGCATGTAGGGTATAGCATAAAGAATATAGACAATAATATTTTAATAACTATATGTATGGTATCAAATGGGTACTAGATTTGAGGTGAAAGGAGGGAGATTTGGGAGCAGGATGAAAAAGATGAAGGGATTGAGAAGTACAAATTAGTAGTTACAAAATGGTCATGGGGATGTAAAGTAAAGCATATGGAATATAGTCAATAATATGGTAATAACTATGTAAAATTTCAGGTGGGTACTAGACTAGTCAGAGGGATCAGTTCTTAAATTATATAAATGTCTAACTTCTATGCTGTACACCTGAAATTAATGTAAAAGAATATTAAATGTCAACTGTAATTGAAAATTTTAAAAAGCAGTGAAAAAATGAGGGGGAATAAGAGGTTCAAATTTCTAGATATAAAGCAAGTAAGTCATGGAGATATAACGCACAGCATAGGGAATATAGTCAATAATATGGTGATAGTGTGGTGCAGGGTCAGATGGTTGCTGGACTTATGGTGATCACTTCTTTAGGTACATAAATGTTGAATAACTAAGGTGTACACCTGAAATCAACATAATATTATATGTTAGCCATATTTAAATAATTTTTTAATTCTAAATAGCAATCTAAAAATAAAACAACTTGAAAATAACCTTTTATATCATGCATCCTAGAGTTCCAGAATATTTATTTCAAAATGGTCGTCCTTCTTAAAACAAAAAGATGGTAGCCAGGAAGATGGGCAGTGAGCAGCAGACGTTTTTCAATTGCCACCATACTTTTGTAACCAGATACCATCTAAATTTTTTCTTAGCTATTATAACAAGCATACTTGAGCCAGTCAAGTACAAACTTTCATACAATAAGTGTTTTGAATGTAGATAGATAGAGACATAGATAGATCAATAGCAGAACTTAGAGAAATTAAGAGTGGGCGTGCTTCATTCTTCATTAATGAAGGTCACATTTACTCATGTCTTATGTAAATGATCTCTGGAACTCCTTAATACTGTCTGCTCCTTTCATTCTCTACTCTGACTCTACTTTTATAAGTTGGAAAAAGAGCTCAGCAAATTTATGAACCTTGTTCCAATGACTTTACTACTTATGCACCAAGCATTTATCGAAGGAGACAAACTTAGAGCTCACAGGACTTTAGTGATCAGCTTGTTAATGCTCTCATTTTACAGATAAAATTCAGACCAGGCTAAATTATATGCTTAGAGTCACACAGCTGTTTTGATGCATATCTGAAGATAAAGCACAGGTCTCTGCACCCCTATTTGTGCTCTTTATTTCTCAATCAGACCTCCTCTCATTTCATCTGTTACTGGGGTGTCCTTGACCCATAAACCTGTGATTGCTATGTAAGGTAGCATTTCATTTAGGGAACAAACAATATTACTGGTACCAGGCTAGACTATTTTCTGAAAGTTACTTAAATACTTTATTTTTAAATATTAATTTAATTTAAAATATTTCATTATTAAATATTTTCCTGCATGTCTTCACCCATTATTTCTGAGAGCCACAAAAGGGTGACTCCCATGAACACACAACAAATTCCAAAAGTTGCTATCTCCACACAACATCCACCCCATTTCTTCTCTCCACTGTGGCTACCCTTTATTAATGCCCACTGTCCACTAGCTTTGTGGAGAAGCCTCTTTACAGTTACCACTAACCTCGAGTATGCCTACATCTGTGCCAAGGATGTCAACTCTAATTCTTGCAAAGTTTCCTATCCTCAGTGTTTCCCAAACACGGTTGATTTCCATACAGTGGCAAAGTGAAGTGCCTCCTTTCCAACTCTTTTCATACTTGTTCTTTTAGTTATTTTTTTATTCAAATGGAGCACCTACCAAGTGTCAAGCACTATGCTATGCACTAGGAAGGCTGATGTGTGCAGTATTAAGAACATGAACTCTAGAACTAAATGGCCTGAATTCAAATCCTGGATCCATTATTTACTAACCATCTGATCATGTGAGAATTACTTAGCTGATTTGTGTCTCAGTTTCCTCCTCTGTATAAAGCAGAGAGAGAAAAAAAGATAAACAATGATTGTCTGACCTCTCCCTCCCTCCCTCTCTCTCTCTCTCTCTCTCTCTCTCTCTCACACACACACACACACACACACACACACACACACACACACACACACACACGAGACTCCATTGGGGCTTTTCAGGTGCAAAACATTCCTACTTTTATCTTTGTAATTTTTCTGGATGAAGCTGGCCCAAGTATATTCCCCCCCCTTAAACTGGGTCTGGCAGGTTTTATTACAATAGCTCAGGCCCATATATTAGAGGATTAGAAACAAATGTGTGAGCATTTTTTTTTTGAGAAAAACATGCTGCCCTTCTTTAGGGAGTGAGTATACCAGGTAGCATGTGATAATCTTTGAGATTCTTAAAGACCCAGGTCAGGTGGGACCTTGTTCCAAATGACAGCAATAATGGCAGACAGATTTCCCCTAGGGTAGATAACAGAAACTTCTAAATTGGCAATGAAACTGATGGGAAAAGATAAGCAGAATCAACAATCATAGGTGACATTAGCTTAGTAAATAAAAGGCTGAGCAAGAAAATGCAAAATATATGGGGTACGGAGAAAAACAAAGAAAAGAGGGTAAGGAAAAGAAAAAATAGGAAGAAGGAGAAATAGCAGAGTAAGGATAACACTTGGAGGTTATTCTACAAAGACACAAATTCAGAAATTAAAAAGCAAAGGATGATAAACAAGACTAGGATGAACAGTGAGATGATAAAATTGGGACAGGGTCATTCTATCTTAGTGTCATTGCCAAGGTTTGTAAGCAGGGCAGGTTTTGGCAGTGGTACATCCAGTTGAAAAAACACACACGGAACCGACATACGGGGACCATAAACAGACCAGGAGCAAGCCATTTTATTGCGCACCTGGGACTATATGTACGTATTCAAACAAAAGTGGCATCTTGCCACATCTGTCCAGTAGCAGTTGTTTGGGTTTTCATGGTTACATAAGTCAGTACATGTGCTGTAAATGTCAGCCCCAGGAATTCCTCAACCCCAGACATGGACTGATTATACCAAGATCAAGCCTGGGTGGCGGGCCTGGCTTTAACCCTTTATAGTGGGCCTCACTGTAATTCTTTACAGCGGGCTTGGCTTTAACCTTTTGCGGACTGACACTTGGGTAGATGCTATCCACTATCCAAGGTCATCTGTTTGTACCAGGATTTGGGGGAAAGTTGTCTCCTTTGTGTTGTCATCAGCTTCAAAAGAGTTTAGAGAAACTCTCAGTTTGGAGTATCCAGTTAAGGAAGAAGATTGACATCGATTATGATAAAATATGTTGAATTTGGAGGTATGAAGCCAGGGAAACATGGTCACAGTATACAATATAGCCAAGTCTTGTATAAAGCAGAGAACATGGGAGCTGCAGGGACTGGTACAAGGAATGAGAAGTCTGCAACAGTGGGTGGTAGTCCCTCTGGTGCTTTGGGTTTTAAAAGATTCTGGGGCAAATTAGGAAGAGGCATTGTGGGATTTGATAAAGGTCCTTTAGCCTTTCTTTTTCCCACATTTGTAGATGATGAAGCCCAAAGAACATTGGAGACTGAGTAAAGTAAATCAGAAAACTGAGATAATTCTGAGAAAGAGAGTTGGGGAGACAACTGTGGAGGGTAGTCAAGGGAAGAACCAAAGATGGTGTACTGGGTCACCTCAGTCAGAGAGATCAAGAAAAAGTCCCTCAGGTGGTGAGCATTTAAAAGTTGCTTCTCTCTGAGCCAAGAGTTTCCTTTTCTAATAGGCTGGGGGGCAAGGGCAGAGCAGGGGAGAAGAATGAACTGTCTGAGAAGAAAAGCATGTTTGCTACTTAAAAGGTCTAATGAGGCAGACAGGAAACAGTTGTATTTGTGGAAGGTCCTTTGTTTCCCTCAAGTTGTAATGCCATAAGTTAGTGATATGAGGTTCTCTCTCTCTCATATATATATATATATATATATATATATATATATATATATATATATATATATAAAATCTCCCACAAAATACTGGGCTACGTGTTATAATTCATGGATAGGTATGATCTGAAAAACAGCATCTGACATTTCAGGCTTAAGATCATTAATATAAAAAAGGTGGTAGTTTAATGTTTATTTGGGGACGAGTGGGTTAGGGAGGGGAGAAAGGGGAGGGGGTGGGAGAGGAGGGGGGG
>PVJL010007466.1:63330-77925 GCA_004026885.1 Lyroderma lyra | reverse complement strand
GTGCGCGTGTGTGTGTGAGTGCACGTGTGTGTGTGGTGTGTGTGTGTGCGCGTGTGTGTGTGAGTGCACGCGTGTGGTGTGTGTGTGTGCGCGCACGTGTGTGGTGTGTGTGTGCACACGTGTGGGGGGTGTGTGTATGTGTGTGGTGTGTGTGTGCGCGCACGTGTGTGGTGTGTGTGTGTGCGCGCACGTGTGTGGTGTGTGTGTGTGCACACGTGTGGGGGGTGTGTGTATGTGTGTGGTGTGTGTGTGTGCGCGCACGTGTGTGGTGTGTGTGTGTGCACACGTGTGGGGGGTGTGTGTATGTGTGTGGTGTGTGTGCGCGCGCGCACGTGTGGGGTGTGTGTGTGTGGTGTGTGTGGTGTGTGTGCACACTATAAAACAGCAACAACAGCAGAGTTGAGCAGCTGTGACAGAGACCATATGACCCACAAAACCAAAAGTATTTGCTATTTACTACTTTACAGACAAAGTTTTTCAATACCTGGTCCAACCAAACCCTGTTTACCTGCCCTGCAAGTGACCAATTCTTGTATGGAGAGCCCACTTCCTAAAACTTGCCAGTGCTTTAATTCTAGAAGCTTCCTTGTTAGCTTTCTTTTTCTTTCTTTCCTTCCTTCCTTCCTTCTTTCCTTCTTACCTTCCTTCCTTCCTTCCTTCCCTCCTTTCTTTCTTTTTTTTTTTTACAAATACTTATCGGAAAACTAAAAAGTCAGATAATTCCAAAGAGCTCATCTGTAATGTAGAATTACAAACACTTTTACAGAAGAGATAGCTGAGAGGAAAAGGGATTTTAGAAATAAGTACTTTTCAAACCACATGATGTAGATACTTGCCTTTTCTCTACCCATTTGTAAAGTCCACCCTCAAAAATTTGCGGATTCAGCCACATCAGCCTTTGGCAGTGGAAACGACCACTCACCCACATTCCCTTTTTAGCCCTTTGAAGGTGGTCACATCGTGGTCTGCGACCCACACATGGAGAGTGTGAAATAGTAAAAGAGGAATAATTATGCCAGGGAAGCAAAGAGTCTGAGATTTTGTAATTTCAGGGTTTTACTCACATGCTACTCCCTTTACTATTACTGTGTAATAAATCACACCAAAACTTAGCAGGCTTAAAATAATAATTTAATTTTGCTCGTGACTGAGTGGGGTCAGGAACTCGGGAAGGGCTCAGCTGGGCTGTTCTGGTTTGAGGCTTCTCATATGGACACAGAGGTCCGCCAGGCCAGACACGCTAAACGGTGCAGTCACAGGGCTGATGACTGACGCTGCCTGACAGCTGGGCTCTCAGCTGGTGCCTTCACCAGGCAGCGATGTCCAAAACACGATCCCCGAGGGAGGAGCTTTGAAAGGTTTTCTTCACTTCCTGTTCCTCAGCCCTCCCCTGCTCAGATGCTTCCGGGCCTTCCATACACAGCAAGGGTACGAAGGAACGACCTGGCACATCCTGGACTCATTTTGTTTTGGAGCTCGATGGCAGTGCCATTTGGTTCCTTGGGGCTTTGATACTAAATTTATGGCTTCATACCATCATTTTTTCTATGGCATGATGCTTACAGCTCTGTTTGCCGGATGTTATATCGGGGTGGATGACAATAGAGGCTATTTGATCATTTTCTGAAAGGTCTTTTGGAAAATTTTCACAAGGTGGGAGGACTTAGTCTTTACTTCTTCCCACACTGGCCCTCTGCAGGACATTGTCTCTGCCCTAAGGAGGCCATCTGACTCTGGGGACTCGGGGTAGCATGGCCAGTGTAATGTGTGCTTAGCTCCCTAACACAGCGCCGTGGGGTGCACGCCTGTTTTCCCCTCCCCTCTTCATTGTCCTTGGCCATCCTATTGGTTCTTAGAGTTTTTGAGTAGTTGCTTAGGGGGAAAAACCTTGTTATGTGAAACATAGGGGTCACATTTTAATATTCCTAACCAGTACCTTGGGAAATTCTTTAGGAGACACAGATAAAAGCCTGTAGGGGAAAAGTAGATTATTTACTGATAAGCATCTTAGTCATCATTTGTGTATGATTAAGAGAAGATCAGTTTTCCTAGCAAGGAAAGAGAGTTGTTTTGAAAATAATAAATCCCTTCGGTATACATATTTGAAATGAGTAAATAAGTGGCAATAGACACTCATTTCTTTCTTTAGGGTGGTTTTCATAAGCGCCTAGGAGAGCAAACAATACTAGCTGATCCAAGATAGACTGTAAAAATTGGCAATCTTTGGGAAGATGATTCATCACCATTAGGATAAAGCAAGTAAAACGTGTTTGATATTTGTATTTGCACGTAATGTGGCTGTGGCTGAGCACTGTTTTACTGGTTTCAAAGGAGATTTCTTTTCTTTTTTCTTTTGTCTTAGACTTCTTTGTTTTAGGTGCAAAAATGAATGAGGGCCCTTAGTCACATTAATACTAAAGATAAAATTATCAGGAAATGATATGCTCTCTGTGCTTTTCACAGCCTGTTAGCTATCGGTCTTAAAACAATTAGTAAGACTAGATCAATCTAAACATGGCAACAGTACTGAAGACCACTTAAAAGAAAAAAATAACAAATTGTTTTCGCTTGTTTTGTAAGATATATTTTCAGATTTCTCTGGATTCCTTACTTCACCCACCCAGGTCAGAGAGAGGGAAGGCAGGTCTGGAGCCCTATCTGAGAACAAATTTCTGCTGAGAGGCTCAGAGGGCATCATGAGTGCTCACAGAGAACAACCCAGACAGCTTTTCTGACATTTCTGTCACCATGACATGCTGGCAAAGATGCCAGTGAATGCTCTGAACCACCTATCTTTTCTCAATTCTGTTGAACAGTTGTGTAGACCCAAGATAAGAAAAGCCCTGGGCTGGGTACCAGAGGCATGGAGAAAGCAAAATGCTTTGGGATCTCAAGCAGGGGACAGCTTAGCTGGTGGAGATTAGACCCCAGGCGATTCTTGGTTCCTTTCTCTCCTCCGCACCTCCTATCTCCTCCCATCAAGTCCATTAGCAACTTAGCCAGCATCTGCCTGCGCTCTGTGCTACAGCCATCTTGGTCCTAGACATAGCGCCTCTCACCTGGACACAGGCGAGGGCTGCCAGTGGTGTCCCCTGTTCCACTCGGACCCATGTGATAAGCTGAATAATGTCCTTCAAAGACATCAGGTGCTTTTCTTTGGAACTTGTAAATATTACCTTATTTGGAAAAATGGAATATTCTGTGATTGTCTATCTTGGGGCAGGGATTACTAGGAAGGGGTGATAGCAGGGTGGTGATGACTCCATCAAGGCGGGTTCCCTGGGAGGGGTCCCGAGAGCCCCCTCTTCTATCTGCATGCCTCACTTTCCTCTTGAGAGGTGTGATCCTCATAAATCTCCATTGGAAGTTGAGGAATGGGAGGTCCATCCTCTGTATCTGATTCCTGCTGAGAATGGTCATTGTCCCTACCTACTGGAGATTCACGGAGCTCTCACCCTAAAAGGGGAAGGGGTCCCGAGATCTGTCTGGGAGACCGTGTTGACTTCTTCGGTGTGGGTGGGCTGGAAGCTTTTCCAGGGCATTTGTATCCCAAAGGCCCCTGGGTGAGGAGAAATAAATTCAGTTAATAGATTTAGAACATCGGCCTCAGAAGCAGGCCCGAAAACCACTGACGCAGGGCGGCTACATGATGGAAGATCTGTTCAGCCCCTTGGAGTCTGCAGCCTGTTGACTCTTGGCTTAGCTGGCCATTCAGGTGTTGCCACTGATCCAGGAATGGCCTGGGATCAGTGCTGGGCTGCCATGATTACAATCAGCAAGCACAGATCACAGGTACCAGGATATTTGACTGAAGTCTAGCAAGCACAACTAACTAAAGTTGTGCCTGCAGAAATCACACATTTCAGGATGATTAACTAAGGCTGGAGACAGGACATTTTGGGAATACAATTAACAAACACAAATTACAAGTTTTTCTGAATGATTAACTCAAGCTGGGGCAAAGGCTATCCTGGGAGATCTGGGCTAAGAGCCTGTTGTTTAAGTTTTGAGGTAACCATCTAAAGCAGGAGGTAGGATGAAGACATTCCATGATTCAGGCTGGGGGTAATTTATTGTTTAAGGCTAGAGATAAAGGAAAACTGAGAGGGGATGATGACTAGGGGCTAGGGAAAAAGGCAAAATTGGGAGCTGAGGAACTAGGGAAGAGGGGGTTAAAAGTCCCTCTCATGAAGGGCTCTTGCATTTGGCCCGTGTCAGATTGGCAGCTGTCATACGGACTAGATTGGCAAATGGCCCTTATGTGCTCTGACAAAAGAACCTCCAGACAGACCCTAAAGATACAAAAGTCTTCCTGCCAACACCCATCTGTTGCTAGTTGCCACCAGCATTCATTGTCTATTTTTGACATGGCCTAAAATCTACCTGGGTTCCCCTGTAAGGCACAGAGTATCCTTCACAACTTCATGCAGTGTTTCCTGAATCCCTTCACCCCCTGCCACTTCCTCACAGCTCAAAGATGGGCTGCAGATGATGCCTCTCAGTTGTCAGGGGGCAGGGATGTCTCGGCCCACAGACACAGTGCCACCATGGGAACGCCAGCCGAACTGAATTCCAGCCAAGTAAATTCCTGAATCTGGGGTGCTTCTGGAGCTTCTGGAGACGAGTCCATCTAGCGCCTGCCTATGGGGCCATATCATCTCCATCTTGTCTTAGCCACCTTGTCCCTGGGGGTATTTACTCTTCTTGCTCTAGTAGACCAAGAAGTGTAGATGCCTTCTCACCGTTGTCTTGAGCTCTGAAAACAGACCTCTGCTGCTTAAAGTGGGATCTGTGGATGGTAGCATTGGCCTCACCTGGGAGCTTAGTAGAACTGGAGATGCAGCAGGATCTGCATTTGAACTCAATCACCAGCAGAGTCTTATGAGCATAATCGTGTGGGAAGCACTGGTGTGAAATACACCTTGGCGGGTTGTCTTGACAGGTGCGAAAGAGTGAGGGTATTTAGACTCCTATATCTGCCATTCACCACTTGGGGGGTGCCCCTGGGGGAAGTGACTTCTTAGAATCATCTGGTTTACCAAGTACAGCAGGGGAGTGGATTGGGGATCCTGAGGGGGTCCTCCAACAGAGAGAGGCAGATGCTGGCTGCTGCGGGAGAAAGCACATGGCTGGGAGAGATGGGAAGAGGTCAGAGGGAGAGTGGGCAGAGCATAGATTCGCCCTCTCATGGGAGCAGGCTGGATCTGATTTCCTGTCTCCCGATTCCATCCACTCTTGCCCACAGTAACTGCCTCTCAATGAAGCAGCCAGGCTGCCAGACTTCAGACAAATGTGACCCGGTTGCAGAGAGGGACAATCTTAGCAAAGCTAAAGTCTTTCTCAAAAATAGTAAGTAGTCTGTTGTTAAAACTTTTTACCAAGCTGCCGATGCGTGAAATGTTCATAGATACTTAATTGTGTTTTAGAATAGGGTGAATGCAAGTTTGGAGGAAGTAAACGTACCTGCCGTCCCTTCCTCTTTGTGGGAATCTACCCAAATGAAAAAGAAGTTTCAATAATAATGTAGTTGATTAAAAAAAAAAAAACCAATGGATTTATGGAGGTATAATTTACAGTAAAAAAAAATCGCTCTTTGAAGCATGTATTTCTCTGAGTTTTAGCAAATATTTACAGTTGTGCAATTGCTGCCACACCCAAGGCGTAGAACAGTTCCATCAAAACATAAAGTTCCCTTCCGCCCCGTTTTGCCATCCTCCCCCACCCCTAGGGTTTGGCAAACACTGATCGGGTTTCTGTCTCCACAGTTTGGGATTTTGCAGAATATCATATAAATGGAAGTATGCACTAGGTATCTTTGCTGTGTCTGGTTTCCTTCACTTGGCATAAAGCTTTTGAGATTTACCCACTTGTGCGTGCTCGTGGATATTGTAATACCATAGCATAACTCAGTCTTTTCATTGCTGAGGCACATGCTTGGTATCAATAAATCAAGATTTGTGTATCCACTCACTGGTTAATAGACATGTGCATGGCTTCCACTTTTTGGCAATCATGCATAATGCTGTTCTGAACATTTGAGTACAGGTTTTGGTGTGAATGTACATGTTTATTTTGCTTGGCCCAATACCAATGTGCGGAATGGGTGGATCATGTGGTAACTATAAAAGGTTTATGAGAAATTGTCCAACTGATGTTCCAAAATGATTATACCCTATCACATCGCCACCAGCAGTGTGTAACAGTTCCTGCTGATGTGCATATTCCCCAGCACTAGAGTCAATTCTTCCCCTCTGGGGGAAAAGTAATTAGAGACATTCTAATAGATGCGCATGGTCGCTCGCGGTAGTTTAGTTTGTGTTTTCCTCATGACTCACGGTGCTGAGCGTCTTTTCGTGTGCTCATCAGCCTCTCGTCTGTCTTTTTTTGGAAAAGTGTTTACATCTTCTCTAATATGTTTTTTATATTGGATTGTTTGCTTTTCTTACTATCGAGCTCTGAGAGTTCTTTCACACTCTGGCTCCCTCTCTTTTATCGGATCTACACTTTGAAAGCCTTTTCTCCCAGTCTCTGGCCTGTCTTCCATTTTCTCAGTGTCTTTCAAAGATCTGAAGTTGTTTTCCTTTTTCCAGTCTGCTTTTTGTTCCTTCTGATTTCCCACAGGTGAACACACACACACACACACACACACACACACACCCCAACTGAATTTGATGTAAAACTTGTGATTTTTGGAATATCATGTTAAATTTGAAATTTTTAAAACCTTGAAGACCAAACTTGGTCAGACTGGCAAGGGGCTGACCCAGCTGCGGCCCTGGGCAACCGGCAGAAGAGGGAAGATCTCTTTGCCAAACTTCTCTGGGTCTCAAGCATGTGCTTTCCCCATGCCCCATGACAGAAAGTTCTTGGTTAACCTCTGTATCTTGGCTTCCCATGTAGCATTTACCACTCTTTTATTTTATTTATTTATTTATTTTTGGTATGTGGGTAGCTCCCTGACTGGGAATCGAACCCAGGTCGCAGCGCTGACAGCACCAGCGCCGAAGCCCTAAGCCACTACACCACCAGGGAACTCCCGCATTTACCACTCTGGACAGTAGTTGGTTTTTGATTGTATCCAATCTGTTTCTTTAAGGTAAAGTGGAGATATAATTTGCATATCAGAAATTCACCTGTTTAAAGGACATAATTCAACTGTTTTCAGTATTTGCCAAACATTATGCAACTGCCACACTATCTGATTTCAGAACATTTTTCATTATCCTAAAATAAACCCCACACCCATTAGGAGTCGCTCCCCACTCTCTCCCCCCCCTAGATCCTGGCAGCCATGAATCTTCAATCATTCTGGACATTTCATGTAAATGGAGTTGTACAATAAGTGGCCTTTTGTTTCTGGCTTCTCTCATTTAGCCCAATGGGTTCAAGATTCCAACGTGTTGTAGCCTATATCATTCATTCCTTTTTGTGACTGAATAATATTCCACTGACTAATAGTCCAGGGATATGGATATGGTCCACTCGTTTATCTATTCATCAATTAAGGGACATTTGGATAGTTTCCACTCTCTGTCTATTTTGCATAATGTTGGTATGTATACATGTGTATACAACTTTTTTTTTTTGGACATATGTTTTCATTTCTCTTGAGTATATACCTTGGAATGAAATTGATGCGCCATAGAGTAATTCTTTTTTTAAAATAAATAAGATTTCTCTTTAATTCAAAACTTGTCTATACTTTACTTTTAAAATATAAAAATAACCAAGAAAATGCCATCTGTCCCATACTCCCTTTTGCTGTTAGACTGGCCACTGGTTTTATTTCAGTGAAAAACCATGAAATAACATTTTATTGAACGTACTCTGTTACATAGGAAAAAAATATTCCAATACATGTGCAGAAGATTTGATCAAAAGTAAAATATTTGGTTTGTTGTCTTTATACAGCTACCTGAGGACACTGGGTTATCCACACCTGCCTCAGAGAGTATGTCTGTCTCATTCCTGGTCATAGAACAATCTTACCTCTTTCCCGCCTGTCTTCATGCATTGAATGTGTGGTTCACGAGGAACTGCCAAACTGTTTCCCAAAGCAGCTGTGTCATTTTATATCCCCTACTAGCCGGGTATGAGGTTCCAATTTCTCTCCATCCTCTCCAACACTAGGCACTGTCTGTCCTTTCAATTCTAGCTCTCCTACTAGGTTTGAAGTAGTATTTCACTGTGGTTTTAATTTGCATTTCCCTTATGATGAGCATCTTTTCGTGTCTTCATGGCCATTGGTTGGTCTTCTTTGGGGAGGCTGTGCCTTTTTAGAAAACTGGGTTACTTGCCTTCTAATTGCTAAGTTGTGAGGATGAAAGAGCAGAAGTTTTAAATATTAAAAATATGTATACACTTTTTCTGTCGTGGTTTGAACTTTTCATGTCTTGTATAAGCAATATTTGCCTAAGGTTGCAAAGATTTTGTTCCTGTGTTTATTTGTAGAAGTTGTATAGTTGTTGGTTTTACATTCAGGTCTGGGATCCAATCAAGTTGAATTCTGTATATGATTCAAGGTACAGGTTGAGGTTTCAATCTATGGTTGGGAATCCTTGGATATGGAGGGCTGACAGTATGCATTGATCTATGCCATTTTATAGAGGAAACTTGAGCATCCATGGATTTTGATATCTGTGGGGAGTTGTGAAACCAATACCCCATGGATACCAAGGGACAAGTAAATTTTGGGGAGGAGTTAAAAGTGATTATGTGGTTTTTCGACTGCCTGGTGGGTAGGAGCTCCTCTAGGACCTTCATGTTGTTTA
Organism: Lyroderma lyra; assembly: GCA_004026885.1. Lineage (NCBI taxonomy): Eukaryota > Metazoa > Chordata > Mammalia > Chiroptera > Megadermatidae > Lyroderma > Lyroderma lyra. The sequence continues at coordinate 69,154 of PVJL010007466.1, read as the reverse complement.
AGGGCTAGGTTTATCCTAGGTCCTTTGCCTTTTCATTTAAATTTCAGAATCAACTTGTTAACATTTATTTAAAAGAAAACCACACAACAAGTAACCTGGGGTTTTGTTTGGAATGGCATCGAATGTATGGATCAGTTTGGGGAGAATTTAACGATATTGAGTTTTCTGGTCTATGAACATACTTGTGATCAGATAATTCTTAGGAAAGCTCCCTGTTTCACCCACTTCCTGTACGTTGACAATTAGACTGAAACAAAAAATGGCAATTCATTTCTTGTGGCCAAAGTAGAGAAAGGGCTTGTGATTCAGGTCTGGCCAAGAGGCTGGAGGGAAATCGCCTCTGGGAATTCTGGGAAAAGTCACTTTGTCCTAAGCAGACACAGGACAAAAGGCCCATTTCTTCAGGTGTCGTAGTGTGCAGCTAGGACCTCAGGAATTGTGATCACCTTGTGACGGAAACAAGAATGGAGGTCAACAGCTAGCATGTAGAGGGTGACAAAGCAAAAAGACAGGGAGAGTCTGGACTCCATGACAACTTGAGCCAGGGCAGTGGGCAACCTTGGTGCCTGCACATCACTGCCTTGTTAGGTGAGAGAAAGCTTTTTCTGGCTGCTCAAGGCTTTCTGAGTTGGGTTTTCTGTTGCATGTCGTGGAAATCATCTTGTCTAATATACCGGTTTTTATCAAATGGCTAAAACACAGCCCTGAAAAGCTGCAAGCTATGGTTTTCATTTAATTCATTTCGTTAATTAAGAATATTTTTGGTTTGTTTTTCCCACTCATCATTTAATAATCTTAATGTCTTAACATTCTTACAAATCTGGGAGCAATAAACACATGCTTCAATTTAAAATGGGAAAATGATGTCAGTGAAAATTCAGAAAAGGAGAAATACAATAAACAAATAGACTTATGAAAACTAAACTATATGGTTTTTAAAAATGTAAATTAAACAGCAATGGGATTCTATTTATCACATGGACAGAAACCTTATTTGTGTTGAAACTTTGTATGTACTGAGGGCTCTGGGCTGGGAGGAGAGAGGGAGTTTTATGGGAATTCTCATGCTCTGGGGGTTGGAATGCAACTGGCACAACCTTTTGGGAGGGCTATTTGGCAATATGAACCCAAAACCTTTTAAGACATTCATAATCTGACTCAGAAATTCTACATTAAAAATGTGTCCTAAGGAAATAAGTATGTTCTCTAATATTTGGGAGACTCAACACAGGATTGTTTATATAAAATTGAAAAACCCAGAAACAATATAAATATCTCAGAATAGGGGATTGGAAGCATTTACATTGTCCATATAATGGACTACTCTGAAGCAATTGGTAATTCTGTGAAATGTATTTATCTTGAAAAGGAAAAAAAATGGTTATGATGTATTTTTAAATAGGAAGTTCTATTTTATAAAAATATCAACATGAGTTTTTTAGGACATATTTAGTTACAATAGAAAACTGAATTTAGACTGACTTCAGCGAGCACATTTATTGGTTCATATAACTATAAACTCTAGAAGTAAGACAGATTTTGGCATTAATTTAGCAGCTCAGAAAGTTCTTTACAAACTGAACTTGTGTTTCTATATCCTCTTTGTTTCCTGAAGTATCTGCTTTCACCTGTAAATGCTTTGTCTTGTGACAAGATGGCCACGAACCACACCTGGGGCCCCTTGGCGCAATCGCAGAGAAAAAGTGTGGCTCCCTCAGCCTTCAGTGGGTCCTAAGCTTCCCTCTGATTGGACCATCTTGATCATGTGCCTTTCCTGGCGGCCAGGGAAAATGCTTTGCATTGATTGGCTTAGGTCCGGGTTAGGTGCTGGTCCCTAAAATAAACACTGTGTCACGAAATTACTGTAATTTAGTTTAGCTCTATCAGGAACACTGCAGAGCTGGGGAGGGAGTTAATCCCATAAAATGGCGTGGATGCCCCACGATGGTGTGGGTGTTGAGGGCTCACCCTAAGACTCCCCTCAGCACAGAAAAGTAAGGCTGCAAGGATGAACACCCAAGTGCCAACAGCAGCGATCTTCAGGTGGTGAACTGTGGAGACTTTAAAAAATGTTTTTCATGCTTAACAGTAATTTACATTTTTGACAACAAACACAAATTACTTGAACAACTTCAAAAAGCAACAAAGGCTAGAAATAGGAGAAAAAGCTGCTGTCTAACACATAATTAGCAGCTCGAAGGATTTAAAGCAGATACATTGGCAAACAGGAACTACGAGTTCTCAGAAGGATACCGACTGAGCTTTGCAGAAACTTCTAACTTCCTCTCTCTTGCCTCTGGTATAAAACTGTGGTAATTCCTACAAGAATAGTCTGAGATCCTTGAAGGCTACTCTGGCTTAAAGCCACTGGGGGGAGTGGCTTCCATTTTTCCCTTATGGCGGGGGCGGGGGAACTGTTGAAGTCCAGAGATATTTTCCCTTGTTACCTTTGAACAGTATTAAATGGGTCCCAACCTGAGAAAGGGGGCAGAGAGCAGGCGTCTCTTTGCAGAGGGACCCCTGGGTGCAGAAGGGCAGGCGCTGGCCCCACACTTCCCTACTTCCTTCGTGGAGAGAAGGCGCAGAGTGTTCTTTCAGGAAGTGGCCACTGCCGTGTCCCTGGCTGCCTCTGAGGTCCTGCAGCCTGGGACTTATCTCAAAGTCTCCTGCTCCGATTTTTCATTCAAGGGATGGAAGAACACGTCCCCCAGATTCTCTCCTTGGGAAAAGGAGAGAGGAACTCACCTCTCTCTATCCAAAGGTTTGTGGTTCTCATACATTTTCTCCAGTTCAAAACATATGAAACTGACCTATGTTTTTGCCATCTCTCTCATAAACTCTTCCGTGTTCATTCGTGCTTCCACTTCCAAATCAATGAAGTGCGTTTGTTGAGGACAGAGGCCATTGCTCATCACCTTTGCAGGCCCCGCATTTAGTCCGGTGTCTGACACATGTTGATAGCTGCACAACGTATGTTTATTGAATGAATGCGTAAGTGAATGTATAAATGGAGATATTAGGATATGGGCATGAATTTTAAAATTTTGATTAAAAATTTTGGATTATTCAAAAGCGATTTAATGATAATATGGCTGGGGTTTTCAAAGTTAATGATTTCCTTTGTCACCAATACTTAGAATGTGAGTTCTTTTGAAAAATACAAAATGTAGTTAGAAATAATGTTTGTAAATATACAAAGCACAGTTACAAATATTGTTTGCATTATTTGTAAAAATAGCATTAATGACAAATATATATATACATATATACATGTGTATATATATTTATTTGAAAATAAGTCCAGTGAATAAAAAGATAAATATAATGGTCATATTTAAAGACGATCACAAGGATAAGTATTGAAACAGCCATCTTCTCTACAAATATGATTTAAAATTCTATGCCCATTCTAAAAAGCAAATATAAATGCTAATGAAAATAAGCAAGGACTTTAATAACTTGATATAAGTGGACTTTGCTATGGAAAAATGCAAATCCATTCAAACGGTAATAGAGAATTTGATGTGACAGTTGGGCTTTTCTGACTGTCCTTATCTCAACTGTTGGGCTATTTATTTATGAAGTCAAAGGAACCTTATCAATAAACACATAGGTTCTGACCATTGAAAGAAATCAGTACAATAATTAAGTACAAGTTCCAGTTAATGATGTTCTCAGAACAGGCAAAAGTTTAAGCGGCATGAATTTTCAATTTCAATTATAAGATTTATTTAAAATTATATAGTTTTCAGGTTGAGAACGTTGACTTTGCATGACATATATAATATGTATGAAGATAGGAATACTTACCCAAGCAGTGTATTTAAAAATGAAGAGTTTTTTTCATCAGTGAAACAAATCACAGCATATAAAACAGGTATATTAAATTGTACCTTAATTGGGGAAATAGAATTAAACCTTTCTGAAAGTTTACAAATAATCCTCAATGCTGAACCAGAGATAGAAAACCAAAGTGCTTCTTGCAGTCTGCCGATGTCTGCTTTGCCAAGATTGTATTGATGATGAAGCACGTGGTTTGTGGCTAATGCTTGGCATGCTCTGCTTGAGACAGAAAGGTTGTGTCTTGTTGCTTAGGATGGGGCGACTATCTGAACTGTACAATGAAAGAGGACCATTGACTGTGGCATAGGGACTGCCTACTAGCGAACCACAAAACTCACCATTTGGCTGTAACATATCATATTGTAAGCTTTAGTAATGTTGAAGTCATACACAGGGAAATTAACTTTTAACTAGCTTAATAATTGCAGTAATGCAACAGTACAATAGTGTCAGCATATCTAAGACATAAATGCTGAAAGATGAACTCTTGTTAGAGAAAAACCAGTAGACCAAAGATAAAAACCTCTCAGATTCTGGGAAGAAGTATTGTCAATGAGTCATTTTCTGAGCGGCATGTAGATGGCTGTTAGTTCTTTGTGGTTCATAGACATCATCTTTACCTTTGGCGTCTGGAGAGACAAGAAAGGAGAAAGACCATCTGTTTGCTGCCTGCTGCATAACTGTCAGAAGATTCAGGAATGTGTAAGCACCATGACATCAGGGACTTGGGGTACATTGGTTACTGTGTGTCCCCAGCACTTAGATCTATGCGGGGGAGGTAGGTAGTTGGAATTCACCAACTGATTGAATAAATGTCCATCTCTGCTACTGTCGTTTCTTGGTTAGTCCCATGCCAGTGTGGACAGCTCCATCCAAGTAGAACTGAATGACTGTTTTATTTTAATCAGTGTACCATAATTCCATATAGATTTATTATTTAAGTTTCTAAGATTTCTGAAAAATGTTATGTTACACATAATACCATTACAATTAGCACGGACCAGTCTTTTACTGAAATCCTGGGATAATGTGTATGCCTTATTTTTCTTTGCAGGTAGGACAGTGAAATGCGTTATTGAATTGTGTCTTCTTTGAACTGACTCTGAGTGATGAACACACAATGCCATGCATGGAGGATGTAATGTAGTATTGTGTACCTGGAACCTATGTAATTTTTACTAATCAATGTCACCCCAATTCATTTAACAATAAAATTAAAAAATCATGTTCTCTTTGTTCACACAGATATCATTGTTACTATAATACATTGGATCATACACACTTATCTTTATCTAACTTGTCAAATGAAATGAGCTTCATGACTGTTCTTATGAGCTACCTTCTGTCCGATATTTCCTTCTTGACTATTTATTTATACTCCAGGTTCGTGGGTCTGTTGCACGCTGTCCTTGTCCATGAGCAGCCTGGTGTTTCAAAATCTCAAGGTGTTCAGTAAGCATGCATGTGCACACCTTGAGATTTTATGTGTTTTTATGCACTAATGAGTTTAGAAGAGGACAAGGTTCTAGTCAAGTAAAACAGTGAGTGTCTCGATTAATGAATCCTTTGAGAACTTAGAAGCATATCGGTAGATCAAAATTTTGTTCAGAAGAAAAGTGAAAGATGAAGCTGGAGAATTCTCTCTTTATAAAAAAGGCAGGTTGCCATTTGCAACACATGGATGGACCTGGAGATCCTCATGCTTAGTGAAATAAGCCAGACAGAAAAAACAAGGAACTGTATGACCTCACTCATATGCGGAATATAAAACTGAAAGCAAAGAAAAAAGAAATGAACAAATAACCCATGGACACAATCAATAGTTTAATGTTTATTTGGGGACGAGTGGGTTAGGGAGGGGAGAAAGGGGAGGGGGTGGGAGAGGAGGGGGGAAGCTAAATATAAGGTGATGGAAAGAGAAGTCACATTAGGTGGTGAACTTATTATACATCAAGTTGACAATGCACTGTAGAATTGTATG
>PVJL010007466.1:28977-63230 GCA_004026885.1 Lyroderma lyra | reverse complement strand
ACAAAACAAAACAAACAAACAAAAAAACAAAAGGTAAAAAAAAAAGGCAGGTTAACACTCAAAAAGTTAACTGCACGCATTAGAAAAACGTGTCATTTTTCTGTCCTCAGAGGTCACAGGATGTACCTATGGAGGCTTTGTCATTTCACCCAGTTCCCTGCATCACGTCCGAGAGCTGTTTCTGGATGTTTCTGGCTAATACTTCGGGTGGTTCACGGCTGAGCCTTAGTTAAGTGCTTATTCTCGAGGTCGAGTGCCTGGTGCTCAGTAAACACCAGCTCCCTCCCTTCCTTCCTGCCCCCTCTGAGGAGAATAACAGAGGCGATCCCCGAGGCCTCACGCACTGGGGTGGTCTTTAAAATACAGCAACTAAGGCCACAATGAGAGCAAAGGGGAAGCCACCTTTCAAGAGACGGGACGGGACGTGCTATTGTGGGAGAGGGAGAGGTCTGGTCCTTCAGAGAGGTTTGAAGAGCCGTTCTGAAGAAGTCACTTCTCGCTGGCTTTTTGCCAGCAGCCACTGAGCCCTTAAAGTCATTTGTGAAGTTTGTTCTCAGCTGACGAGTTTTTTTCCGTTGGGGATAAGGCGGATACTGCCTGACGGATCTGAGTCCCCGGGAAGCAAGGCCCTGCTCCCTCTCGGAGGTCAGAGCTCTTCCCGTCGTCAGAAATTCCCAGGTGTAGGGCCTCGGGGGCCTCGCTGGGTGCATGGGAAGCCAGTCTCAGTCACCCGAAAGGGAGCGGGTGGCTGGGAGCAGCTGTTCCCTGCCGTATGGGTCTGCGAGGGCGCCGGGACGGTAACGGCACAGACTGGGCCGCTGACACAACCGCATTTAATTTCTCACGGTTTCGCGGGCTGGAAGTCCGAGATCAAGGTGTTGGCTTCCTCTGAGGCCTCTCTGCTTGGCTTGTAGACGATCCGCCTTTGCTACCTCTTCGTACTGTCTTTTCCTGTGTACACACATCGCTTGGGGTCTCTCCCTGTGTGACCCTATCTCCTCTCCTTACAAGGACACAAGGCACCTGTCAGGTTGGATTAGCCTCCCCGCCCCCCATGGCCTCATTTCACCTTAATGACCACTTTAAAGCTCCTCTCTCCAAATACAGTCACCTTCTGAGGTTCTGGGGGGTACGGCTTCACCACAGGAATTTTGAGGGGAGATAATTCAGGCCCTAATACCTGCTTAGTCTTTTTTTTTTTAAATAAAGAATTCCATTCATGTACTTCACTATGGTAGGGAAAAACTCAACAAGCAACGACAACTAAAGGTCATCTCAGAAATCAGAAGAGCTGAGTTCAAAGCCAGACTTCACCATCACCCAGCACCTCCCCGCGAGGAAGTGTGGGGAGCCCTTCTCGGATCGACCTGCTCGGACATGGGGCACCTGGCCCGGTTTTAGAGGTGGGCCCAGGCTTGGCCTGCCTGGTGCAGGCAGCCCCGGCTGAGTTACTTTCTTCCTCTATCCCTCAGTTTTGTTTTCTGAGACATGGGGACAATGGGGACAGTGCCCACGTGTGGGTCTTGCTTTGCATGGACTGGAGACGTCAGCCCTCGGCCCTCCCTGGGGCCGGCTCGGTGGGCTGTGAGCACACATTGTGCTGTCGTCTCTGTGGTCGGCTCCGCTCAGGCCTTCCGCTCCCGTTCACGCACACCGGCGCTCTCTTGATTTTCATCTCAAGTGCGGTGTCTGTTCAGGAGTGGTTGCTTGGTGGACCCTGAGGTGAGAGAAGTGGGGAGTCCCCTAGCTCAGGGACCAGATGTCACGATGAGGCCAAGGACGCTGCCTCTCTCAGCCCGGGCCCCCCGACAGCCCCCACTGCTGACCAGGAGCGGGCAGAGCGGAGCGGAGGCGGAGCTCCCACACAGGCATCAGCCCCCTGGGGGCACAGCTCTGAACGTGGATGTCCCCCGTTGGGGAGCCACCGATACCATCTTTTCATGTGGACACCGGGATGAACAAAGACCCGCCAAGCGGAAAAGCAAGTGCCCTTTATTCAGAGCTCTCCACAGCAAGGGAGTCAGCCACCGCCACCTGCGTTTTCTGGAAGACTCTCAAAGGCAGGCACAGGTCAGAAGAGCCTTCTGGGGGGAAGAGGGAAGGATCCACGTTTGCCCTGACCGTGGGCCCGCGGGGGCTCTACGTGGCCACCGGGCAGGGGAGCGTTCTGTGTGCCTCGTTAGGGGTGCTTTGCTGGCTCTCTCTGGGGGGTCCGGAGTTGGAAGCAGGGACAGAAATTAGAGACGAGCTCCAAGTGCTTCACTGACCCGGTCTGTACCCCGTTCAGCCCTTCCCGCACATCTGCTTCCTGCAGGGTTTTAGCAGAGAGGCCAGTCAGAGCAGGGATGGGGAATCCAGGTGTGATGCCACAGCCGAGGTCTGGGCTTCTGGGGAGAATGGTGCGTGGGGAGCGAGACTGAGTAACGGGGAACCTGGCCCAGGGCTGGGCCAAACCTGGCAATGCTGAGTCCAGGGGAAGGTGCTGTTGGGAGGCCCAAGCAGATAGGGAGGCTGTCACCGTTGTGGAGTCAGTCTGCCTGCAGAGAGCACCCGAAGTCTGGGGCGCAGGGGCTGGGTTTCAGGTCCTGAGGCAGAGCCTGGCCAGGATGAGGCAGAGCCTGGCTCCTGTTCGTGCTTCCAGCACAGGGAGTGAGATGAAGATGCTCTCTTCTCCAGAATAAGGAAGGTACGAGCCCAGATTCTTCAGGCCCGAGTTAAGAGTCGGCCAGCGAGGAGGTGAGTGAGGATGACTGTGGATACAGAGAGAAAGGCCACGGAGCTTGGCGACGCTGCCGGGCTGTGACATAAGGAACCGAGGGCCAGAGACATGTCAGGATCTAGCACGTTCCTTACTGGCGGCAGATCCAGGCGCAGAGCCCAGTTCCTGCGGCGCCCTCAGTCCAGGGGCGGGGTGTCTCAGTTTCTGGGGGCGCTGCAGGGCTGTGTTCTAGGAGTGAGCAATGGAGGAGGAGGCGTGCGATGGGGACAGATGAACGTTTTTCTGTTCATTATTGGGGGATTCTTTTTTTTCTTTTTTTTAATGTGGGTGGTTCCCTGGCTGGGAATCGGACCCAGGCTGCAGTGTTGACAGCGCCAAAGCCTTAGCCACTACACCACCAGGGAACCCCCTATTGGGGGATTCTTGTGTAGGATTTTGAACGAAAAACCTGTAGCTGTGAGAAGCTTGATGCTAAGTTGGACAAGGACAAGGACCATTACAATTTCTGTTCCTCTCTGGAGAGCTGGAGGGTAGAGAGAGTAAATGCCTGGAATCCAATAGCATGACAATGGCCAAAAAAGGAAAAAATAAAATTCACCAGAACCGGGAAAACTCTCCACAAAGGGTCACAACACAGAACACAGAAAAGAAAATTAAGCTTTCCACAAGGGGTTTCGTAAGGAGCTATGACATTTTAGCTTCTCAGGAAGTTCAAGAACTGTGTCTCCATTGTGATATGACCTTTAGAAAATCAATAAAATTTATTGTACCTCTTCAGGGTCTATTTTATATACTTTGAACTCTACAGGCCAAAAGAAAGGCATAGAAACCCATTTAAGCTAGCTCAAATAATATAAGGGCACGTTATAATTTTAGAACCCAAAGACAGAAAACGCGGAGCATCTCAGGGGAACCCAGGTTGTTCTCTTTGTCTTGCAAAGGCTTTTGTGTTCTTGCAGGGGCTGCATGGTCTCCCTTGGCTCTGCTTCTCTCCTACTTCTCTCCGTCTCTTTCTTCTACTCATCTACCCTCTAGTAGGACTGGCAGGTCACTTACACAACATCACACTTGGGCTATATCCTCTGTGTGAAAATCCCTGGGTCATATTTTTAAGGGACAGACAGATGAACTCAGCACAGTCTACAGAATAATTTTCTATGAGTCAGATCTGGACCTCAGGCCCGATCCACTTTGATGGGGCAGGAGGCGATGCTATAGGTCATGAGGAAGTAAGGCAGAAGGCTATGGTGGGCTTGCGACCTGGGATGGAGTATTGGGCGTAAGACAACAATTGGTATCTTTACAGCAAACTTTCACATAGACAACAAAGATCCCGTGATTTGGGGGTTCTCCAGGCCGCCACACAGTGTGCCATTCATTGCTGTGTGTGCTTGAGAAGATCTAAGAGGCTACTGCACACGTCATACCATTTTAGTGGTCATAGTCCGTCAGCCATCCCGAGGTCCCAGCCCCTTCCTGAACGTGCCGTCTTCCAGCTTCTCAACAGCGGAAACAATACTCCTACAAATGGGGTCCAGTTGGCCAGTGAAATGACATTGGCCAAAGAAGACCTCAGAGAATGCATGCATTTGGCCTTGCATTGGACATAAATGTCCTCCCTGTGGTTGAGAGGGTGGGCTCTGGAGTCGGACTCCCAGATTCAAATCTGGCCCCTCTCGGCAATAACCACGTGGCCTTGAGCCGGTCACTTCGGCTCTCCATGCCCTTGTTTCCCCGTTTGTGACAGGTACGTAATAAAACCAGCCGGTGGAAAAGAAAACATGCCAGGAGTAGTGGGGAATATGCTCTGAGACCCATTTTCGGTCCTTAGAAAGTGCCAGTAAATGTCACGCATGCCTGTCGTCATTATTGCTCATCTCCTTTTCATGCTTCACGGACCCAAATGAAGTCCCCACGTCAGCGACTCCTCTGCCACACAGTCGGCCCTCACCCTTCCCCAGACCTCGGCATGTGCTAAGTGTTCACAAGGGCTTGGGGCTCAACCAATTGCCTTTTGCAATGTTGTGTTCTGTGCTCCAAATGGAAAACGTTCTCACAATCGAAGAGGGATGAGGATGCTAGATTTATCGGGGTGACAGATAGGAGGGGAATAAGGGGACAGGGTGAAAAGGTGACGGGATTAAGAAGTACCAGATAGTCACGGGGATGTTAAGTACAGCACAGGGGATACAGTCAGCAATGTGGTAGTAACTACGCATGGTGCCAGGTGGGGACTAGATTGAACAGGGGGATTGCTTCTTCAATTATATAAATGTCCAGCCACCACGCTGTACACCTGAAATTAATGTAAAATACTATTGATTGTCAGCTGTAATTGAAAAATTCAAAAGGGGGAAAGATGAAGGGCAAAAAAATTAAAATGATATATTTATCTTAAAAAATAAATATAGAAAAAAAAAAAGACAGAAGAGGTTGCATAAGAGCTAAAACCTTGACCTGATTTTGAGCAATTTGCTGCGTATGGAGAGCACGTCTTTCAAGCCCTCCTTTTAGAGAGTTTGAGTATGTGCTCCTTCCCTGAAATACAAAGAAGACCCTAGACGCTCTCTCCAGTTTCTATGATCACGTCAATACAACCTTAAGTTGTCATCCTCGGGGCCGGAAAACAAGGCGAGAGAGAGCTGGGGGATTGCCTGAGAAGGTTTAGACACATTGATTCACTCGCGCTCTTCTCTCGTGCAGGAGCCAAGCCGCCCTGAAGATCGTGAGCTTGTCTCCTGAGCACTGCAGCCTCTCAGATGGTGGAGCAGTAGTGAAGGCTTCTGTGCACGTGGCCACTTTCTCCCGAGCCACATTCATCACTGTCATTGTTATTGCAATGGTGTCACAGGATTTGACACGGAGGAAAGAAGTCCTATCCGTCCTCCTTTGCCACCACCTGCAGTGCGCCTCCTCCTCCTGTGGCCTCGAGGTGGTGTGCCAAGGGCTGCAGACCCTGCGGGCCAACAGCCCCGTGCTGGCGTGTGGGGCGGTGCTTGGGGCCCAGCTCCGTGTTGGAGAAGGGGTCCTCCTCATTCTGGCCTTGATGGCTGTCAACACTTACCTGGCCATTTGCTGACTGTTGAAATCTCTGTCCCTTGTAGGTTCTGCTAAGTATAGGATTCCGGATAAGACTTGGATGATCGTCATACTTAAGAATGTTCGCTTATTCATCATCAGAGAGGGCACCAGCTCCACTCTGGTTGCTGTTTTAATATCTGAACCCCTTTGCCTCCTGCCACAGACATTAGCATAGTTTCCCTTCTCCTTTTTCTGTCCATCATTCTTATGAGTTATTCTCTAACATACCAAGAAGGCAAACTGGCTGGCCATTTTAATGGTCAAATATCAAAGCAAGAAAAACAGTCCTTATTTATTTATTGCAGATGGGCTTATGTGTAATACCAACCCTGATATTCATAGGTTGGGAAAGATGTGTGGAATGTTTTTCTTTGCTTTAAATCTGGTGCTTTTTGGAGTCTTTGCATTTGTGCAGTGTTTTAACCCTTTGATCTATGGGCTCTGGATTAGAGAGCTGCAGAGCAAATTATACCATTGGGTGTACTGTCAGCTATGGTGTGGCCACGATGAACGGCAGAGGGCCAGTTTAAATCAAAGCTCAGCCACTTTGAATCAATAATGCTAATCCTAATGAACCATTGTCTAAAGTTGAGGACTTGTCTTTTACTCAACCTAAAATTCGTGTCTTAATTTGATTTTGAAAATAGTTCGAATGAGTCAAAATTATTCATCTGGCTTACAAACTTCGCTGCAGCATACCCTGATTTGTCCTCAGTGAAATCATTTATGTCTTTAATTCTAAACCCAGATCAACATTTTTGGCAGCATGCCTTACTGGGTTTCAGGAGTTGGGCAGCTTTTGAAAATGTACTTGTTTTTCAAAATTGAGAAATAGTCCATGGTTGATACAGTGGGAAGAAGTTTGGCTGTTCCCCTCATATTAATTAAAGGTAGGTTTGGCTACATGTAATAACCAAATAACAATGACTTTAAAAAGTTAAAGATTAGTGTTTTTCTTATGTGAAAGAAATGTGGAGGTACACAATCCAGACGTGGCAACTCTGCAGGCCACAGGCTCTTTGCCTTTTACTTTGCTATGATTTGTGTGCTGCCTCATGACCTCAGGAGGGCTGGTAGTGCTCCTGTCATCACATCTACACGCCAGCCAATAAAAAAGAGCAAGGAGGCAAAAAAGGGTCTGTACCCTCCTTCTAAAAATACTTTCTAGAAGTTACACAAAACCCTTTTCCTTACTGGCCAAAATTTAGTCATATGGCTATGCCTGGCTTTAAGAAAGAGTGGGAATAAATTTTAGTTTGGTAGTAGTATCCCCAGCTAAAAATTCGTGTTTTTAATGTGCTAATTAAGTGTATTAAGAAAGGAAGGAAGAATAGATATCAGAAGGTAAAACTATCTCAGTATAAAGAAAGACAATGGAGAGGTTATGATCATCACAGACATATATTCTGCCTTTCAGTAAGATACATGAAGTGCTTTAGGATCCCAGTAAACTTTGTTTTATGTCAATAGCTATCAAGAAGAATGACATTAATAAGGAGAGCACTGAACTGGTTTAAACAGGCACATTAGCTTATTATGTGAATCTAAGCAAGTTTGAGGCAGCAATCTAAAATAAATTCTTTCACAGGAGATTTGTATAGGAAACTTCTTTATATAAACCATCCATTTCTGAATCAGTCAGGATGCAGTTCTAGAAACAGGCATTACCACTCTAGGTATTTTAAACAGAAAGGATTTAATACAGGAATTAGAAGCTTGCAAAGTCACTGGAAGGGCTGGAGGAGTGAAACCAGGGGCTACCACTGATGGATGTCAAGAGCAAACCTGGGGGTCACACAGCTGCTTCCACCGTGCCCCTGCTGCCTCATGCCACTCACAGCTTTGTGATTTTGTTTGCTAAAGGAAACAGCAACAGGAAGATGTCCTTTCTTCCAGTTCTTACATGATTACCTCTAACTGATGGACCCTAAACGGCATTCAGAACGTAAGAGCAGAGGAGTCTGGGAAATGTAGTTCTTAGTTTTAAAGGCTTGGCAGTTCAGGAAGTAAACCCAAATGACCTCAGCAATGATCTGTCTCATGGTGTGAAAATCCTTCACATCCCTAGAGGATCTTAAATTTGGGCAAGGGGAAGGGGAGAGGAAGAGGTGGCTAAAGTTACTTGCAATTATATGAGAGTTCTTGTGAAATATTCTTTTCCCCTATGGAAATGTTGTAATGATACTGAATTTAAAGGGTAGAGGTTTTGGAGAAATGCTCAGAGAAGACATACTTTGCAAACAACTCTAGAAAATAAATTACTTAAGGAAAAATGTGAATTATCTCAAAATTCCCAAGTTCTTTTGACATTTTTTTTCACAGTAATTGCAACCGTAGTATCACTGCATGAAACTATTTCTGACTTACATGTTAATATGCCATATAAATATATGTTGACTAACTAAGAATGAACTTGGGCAAAATCCCTAAAAGCAAGGATAGAAAAGTAATTCATAATAGCCATCTTCAGAAAATGCTGAATTCATCCAGGCTATTGTTTAGAAGAAGTTCAAGACTGTAAAATCAGTCACGTTAATAAATTTTAAATGTTTATTCCCCCCACTGGAGAAGGTCAGAATTGTCTGCCTCATGGCCCAGCAAAGATACATATGCCATTGAGAGAAAACTGCGCATGCACTCCTGGTGGACGTGAGGAAAGGAGGCCAGAGTGTTCTTGTGAGCCCAGAGGACCTGTGGGAAGGACTTGGCCTCAGGGCTGTTGAAAAAGATCTGTCCAAAAAAGGCTTCATGCCAAAGGGGTGGGGCTCTCGGCAGAAGGAGGCTGGACGTTACCATTGGCTGCAGGGGCTGAAGATGGCATGAGAAGCAGCTGGCCAGAGACAAGGATTGCCCAAGGTCCCAGAGCGGACAACTCTGAGGATCCCACAATGTGCTGCAGAAGAGAAAGAACCATCACTGGGAATTAGCTCCACCAAGAAGCTGAAATCATCATATTACATCTGTCTTCAGTAAGGGAAGTCTTTTGAGCCTCCATCTCTTCTAACCTTGGAGGAGTTACTAATCTTGGAGGAGTCATAAGCAACTTGGGGGTGCGGGGAGTTGATTAGAAACTTTTAATTCTGTCTGCAGTCTTGATTCCTTCCTGTAATGTAGCATAACATGTCCCCAGTTTCAGGGATTAGGGCACCTTTGTGGGAAAGGGGGTGTTATTCTGCTTATCACATCTGCTAGAATCAGATTGTTCTTTGGAGATGAAAATAACCAAAGGGCTTTTTGTTATTTAAGAAAAGACAGAATGCAAATCAAAACCACAATGAGGTAACACCTTACACCCATTTAGATGGCTATATATAAAAAAATAAATAAAAAAATAACAAGTTTTGGTGAAAATGTGAAGAAACTGGAACCCTTGTGCGCTCTTGGTGAGATTGTAAATTGGTGCAATTGCTATAGAAATGGTATGAAGTTTCCTCAAGATAATTAAAAACAGAACTACCATATGACTCAGCAATCCCATTTCTGGGTATATATTCAAAAGAATTGCAAGCAGGGTCTAGAAGAGATAATTGTATACACATGTTCATAGCAGCCCTGTTCACTCTAGCCAAGAGGTAAAAGCGTCCCAAATGTCCATTGACAGATGAGGAGATAAACAGAATGTGGTGTGTCCATACAATGGAATATTATTCAGCCTTCAAGGATCCTTCCGGTCACCTGCCACAACATGGATAAAACTTGAGGACATCATGTGAAGTGAAATAAACCAGTCTCAAAAAGGCAAATGCTGTCTGATTTCCACGTACATGAGGTAGCTAAAGTATTTACATTCAGAAACACAAAGTAGAATGAGGGTTACCATTCTGAGGGGTGGGGGCAAACAGAAGTTGCTTAACAGGTATAGAGTTTCAGAAGAACTTTGTTTTTCAGATGAAAAAATTCTGGAGATCTGTTTCACAACAATGTGAATATACTTAACACGACTGAACGGTGCACTTAAAAATGGTTAAGGTGGCAAATTTTATGTTATGTGTTTTTTGCCACAATTAAAAGAAAGGAATGATAGGCAAAAAGTATGAGATCTAAGATATTACCCAGTATTTCATCTAAGGGGAAGTAAAGGCTGAATCCACGAATGGGGTTTGAATGTGCCCTGGGGAAAAGTATCAAGATGTTTCCTGCTCACATCCTATCATGTCCTGCTATTTCAGTGTAATGGTTACCAGTCAACTATAAGCAAGGCCAATAGTCATTATTAAGCATTTGTTAAAGGCTAATTTTAAAGGAAATCTCATTTCTAGCTATGACATATAGGTGTGCATATTACCTAAGGCTGAGTATACTACATATACTGTACATGTGTGTATAGAGGAATTTATATTTCTCTACATAATCATACACAGTTTTAGAACCACTCTTGGCCAGCTGAATCTGGCGTATTTCACTGAGTTAAGGTCACAGTAACCCTAGTTGTAATCATTATACCTATAGTTTATGTTGTATTAAGTTTTTTTAATTCAGAAAAATCACTCAATTTGTGCCAAATGTTTGTGTTCCCAATAAATTCATATGTTGAAAGCTAATCCCCAATGTAATAGTATTTGGAGGTGATTAAGTCACGAGTTTGGAGCCCTCGTGAATGGGATAATGCCTTTATAAAAGAGGCCTCAGAGAGCTCCCTTGTCCCTTCTGTCATGCAAGGACACAGGTTTGTGAACCAGGAATTGGCCTTCATCAGACCCTGAATGTGCATGTGCCTTGATCTTGGACTTCCCAGCCTCAACCATGAGAAATAAATGCTTCTGTTTAAGCCATCCATTCTATGGTATTTTTAAATAGCAGCCTGAATGGACTAAGACAACTCGTTTTGCTTTGGGTATGAGGGCTTTCTATCCACATGATCATTTTATCTCCAAATCAACCACCTTGATCTCCTAGTTTAAGGCAAATGGCCACGATGCAGGCAGAAATGATAACATGTGACTGAAAAACCCCCCAGTGATATGCCATTTCCATTAATTCTAAGATTCTTATTCTTTTTGCATTTTAATATTTCTGAAATCTAGATGTATTTTCGACAATTGCACTTGGAAATTACTATCCTGCTTCAGTATTATTGCCTACATATCTAGGCGTATGAACTTGAGTGTTATTCCTGGAGGTATCTTGGGACAAGAGCACTGATGTTTCAGAAAACAGCCATCTGTGAACCATCAGAGGAATGAACGTGAGTCCTGGTTTTTGTCTGAGATTCTCTCATCTGTACCTTCGGATAAGAGCTGGACATTTGCCAATAACTAGTTTCTCCCACCTGTAGGCCAGCAGGACACTTGAACTGCCCCACCTGCTTGAGATTAGGTGAGGTCATGTGTATTAGTTACCTCTTGCTGCATAACAAACCACCCTCAAAACTTAGAGGCTTAAAACAATAATAATCATTTATTATCTGTTTCTGCAGGTCAGTAATTCAGATGGGACACAGAGGTGATGGGGAGGTTCAGAGAGGGCACAGCCCTATGATGTCTGGGTCCTCAGCTGGAAGACTTGAAGGTTTAGGGGCTGGAATCACCTGAAGACTTGACTGTGGCTGGTTAAGTTGGTGCTGGTGAATTGGTGCATCTCCACATGAACTTTGCCCCGTGTGGACATCTCAAAGGGGTGATGAGTGTCCTCATAACATGGTAGCTTAACCTTCCTCAGAACTATCTATGAGAGAGAGCAAGAGAGAGAGAGCGAGAGAACCAGGTGAAGCTGTCCTTTTTATGACCTAGTGCTAGCATCCAAATATTTGTGTCCTCCAACTTCGTATGTTGAAATCCTAATGCCTGATGTGGTGATATTAGCAGACCAGGCCCTTAGGAGATGCTTAAGCAATGAAGTGGAGCCCTCCTGAACGGAGTTAGTGCCTTATTAAACAAGATCAGAGAGCTCCCTAGCTCCTTCTGCCATGTGAGGATACAACGAGAAGTCTGTGACCCAGAAGAAGGCCTTTTCCTGACCACGCGGGCATCCTGATCTCAGACTTCCAGCCTTTGGAACTACGAGCAATAAACTTGCATGGTTTATAAGTCAGCCAGTCTGCGGGGTTTTGTTACAGCAGCTGGAGCGGACAAAGACACCTGGCTTCGCAGTCTCATAGCACTTCCGATGGCACATCCCACCTGTTGGCAGCAAGGCATGGAGTCTGGCTCACTCGCAAGGGAAGGGGGGTTAGGCTTCACTGTTTGGAAGTGGCAGTGTTAAGGAACTTGTAGATACATTTTCAAGTCACCATGCCGTGTAATTGGTTTTTGCCATGAAAAGTGACATATGTCACTTCTGGAGGAAACCCTTTAAGAGCTGGTGTGTGATTGCCCACATTTTTGTCCTCTGCTAAAGTTAAGGGGGCAGAAATTTATATGGAGGATTAAAGGTGAGTCATTGTGTGGAGACGGCTGCTCTGGGAAGTAACCTTCATCTTCAGAGGAGCTTGCGTGAATGAGAAATAAACCTTTGTTTATTTCTCTGAGCCACTGAGATTTTTGGAGTTGTTGGTTGTTTTTATTTATTTATTTATTTATTTATTTTTTACTGTGGCACAACCCAGCCTATGCTGATGAATATTCTCCAGCATGTATATTTGTGAAATAGATTGTTTGAAGACAATCCCAGAAACTAGAGTGTGTTATTTTAAAATATATCTGCATTACTGATGCTCCCAACGGCATGGCCCAGGGGCTGGGAAGCTGTGGCAAACAGATCAAATCTGGCCCACCGTCTGTTTTTGTATAGTCTGTGGATAAGCAAGGTTTTACAATATCTTTATAGTTGGAAAAAAAAAGAAGAAGAAGAAGACTTTACAACACATGAAAATTATATAAAATTCAAATTCCTGGGCCCATAAAGATCTTCTGGAATGCACTCATGCCCATTTAAGTGTCGTTTGAGGCTGCTTCTGCGTCACAGTAGCAGAGCTGAGTGGGTGCATGGACTGCAAAATCCAGATTATTTACTATCGGGCCCTTTGCAGGAAGAGTTTGTTAACCCTGACCCAGAAGATAATTCTCTCGCAAGTCATGAGACTTGCTGACTTTGATTTAACATGTGATTCAGTAAAATTCAACTCTGAATAAATGGAAGGAACACCCTAAACTAATTTTCTTTGCCTATATGGTTTTATGGACCCATCAGGGATACAGGATAAAAAAATAAATCTGTGCAAGTAAGTTTAAAAGTTCTTTGAGTAAGTATACAGTGCAACTCCTAAGAAATAAGAAAGCTTGCTGGCATAGTTTCACCTGCAACTTCTTTTCTCCTGCTTCACACTCTGTGGTCTCTTAGACTCAATAAAATACAGTCGCATAAAGGATACAAAACTAAGGAAACAGTTCTCCGGAAAAGCGTTGCAAAGCCTAATTATGATTGGCAGGCTTTTTGAGTCAGCAGGGCTCTCCTGAGCCCACTCCACCCACGGCAGTTGGCAAAATGAACACACTCGTAGTACGACAGGCTGTGACTTCTTCCAGTGGCTGAGAGACTGCGCTAAAGCATCAGGCCTGCGCAGTCTTACACTTAGGGCATTCAGCCACGCAGGGGCTGGCCAGTGGCAGT
This sequence comes from Lyroderma lyra, assembly GCA_004026885.1. Taxonomy (NCBI): domain Eukaryota; kingdom Metazoa; phylum Chordata; class Mammalia; order Chiroptera; family Megadermatidae; genus Lyroderma; species Lyroderma lyra. The sequence goes on along the minus strand of PVJL010007466.1, from coordinate 49,882 downwards.
GGGGGGCCCCGGGCAGGCACGGCTCCGAATCTTGCTGAGACTCATCGTCACCGCGATGACTGGGGCCCACGATGTCCGGCACGAGCGTCCATGTGTTTCCTGCAGTCTCCGTTGTCAGCATTCGGGGGGACGGCAGCCAACGTGTCCTCACTTTAGAGAACTGAACCATCGCTTCCAGTAACATCAAGGGAAGCAAACACTCTGAGATGAGATAGGCTGTGCTCCTTTTTCTTTTTTTAATTCTTCCTACTCTGACAATGAAGTATTAGTCTGGAGGAGAGGAAGGAAGGTAGGTAATATATTCTAAATCATTCTATTGGGTTAAGAGGGGAAGGGCTTGTAATGATACATAGCCTCTCCTGGGAATTGGCCCTCTACTACAGACTATTTGCAGAAAAAGCCTACAAAACACACTGGTTACCTTGGAAAATGCAAATGACAAGGATTATCAATTTGGGGGGCCATGCGTGCCAGGTGGGACCAAAATGTGAGGTTTACCTGGGTTGGGCTGGGGGTCAGACTGCTTGATCGTGTAGTTTTTTTGAAGTTAGGTTTCTTGATGCCTACCCCTTTTAAATATAGGTTCAATGAGTTCTGACAGGTGTCTGGAGCCAGGTAACACCAGCAATCACAGAACAGCTCTCTGGGTACTGGGCAAAGGGTCTGGCTGCTTGCTGCTTGGAGGCCGATCAGGAGGGACAAGGGTGATGGAAAGAAAAGCAGGTTCATTCAAAATGCCAGCCTTTTGGGAGGATAGGGAGCTCTTGTCCAGAGCCCATTCCCCCCACCCCTTTAGGAGGGTGAGAAGGTTTTATGCGCAGGTAAGAAGAGGCAGAACAAAGGAACAATGGAGGGGGGTAAGCTGGTAGTCTAGGGCAGGAGGTCTGCAGAGGGAAATCTTTGGCAGTTGACAGAAGAGGTGTGCAGAAGCAATAACTTCAAGTTCACCTAAACAGATTGCTGAGGTAGCTGCAATCCCCAGGAGACAGATCGGTAAGCCTAGTTGTCCTGTAAATTGGTGAGGCAGGCTTTCGGTTTTCAAGTAAACAGAGCCATCGAAACTGGAATGCATAGGGTCGTGTGGTAAACAAGGTCTTGGAGGCTTGGTACATACGGGTCTTCCGGTAAACAGAGGCATTGAAGCTGGTATGCATACAGCGATCAAAGCTGACAGCAGGGCAGGGGAGCAGAGAAAAGAAACAACTTTTGGACTGTTTTAAGCTAATTTACATTGTCCAACCCAACTCAACTTAGAGTGTTAAATCCTGCAACTATAAAGTACAATGCCACTATCACCCCAGAAAGTTCTCTTGGGTCCCTTGGCAGTCCTCTTCCTCTACCCAGCCACTGACAGCTGCCAATCTGTGTTGTGTCCCTATGGTTTTTCCTTCTCTAGAATGTCATACAATGACATCATATAAATGAAATTATACCTTGAACAGCGATTACGGACCGAATTGTGTCCCCTCCCCCCAATTCATATATTGAAGTACTAATCCCAGTAGCTTAGAATGTGACTGTATTTGGAGATAGGACCTTAACAAGATGATTAAGGTTAAACAAGACCATGTTGGTTGGTGAGGCCCTAGACCAATATGACTGGTATCCTATCAGATAGAAGAGAAGAGACATCAAGGACGCACACACACAGAGGAAAGGCCATGTGAGGACACAGACAGAAGGCAATGTCAGAGAGAGCTCTCACTGGAAATCACCCTACTGACACCTTGAGCTTGGACTTCCAGCCTCCAGAATTGTGACAAATACATTTCTGTTGTTGAAACCACTCAGTCTGTGGTATTTTGTTACGACAATCCCAGAAAACGAATACATAGCCTTCTGAGCCTGGCTTCTTTTCAACTAGCACAATGCTCTTAGGACTTATCCATGTTGGTACATGTATCAGTAGTTTGCTGTCCTTTATTGCTGAGTAGTATTACTTTTCATGGATGTACTATAATTTGTTTATCGATTCACCTGTTGATGGACATTTGAGTCATTTCTAGATTTCGGCCATTATAAGTAAAGCTACTATGAACATTGATGTGCAGGTTTTTGTGTGGACCTGTGTTTTCGTTTCAGTACCTAAGGCGGGGGTGGGGTGGGGTGTTGCTGGATCAAATGATAAGCACGTGTTTAATTTTATGAAAACTACCAAATTGTTTCCCAACATGACTGTACCGTTTTGCATTTTCATCATCCATGCATGAGACTTCTAGTTGCTCAGCATCTGTGTCTACTGTTGGTATTGTCAGTCTTTTACATTTTAGCCATGGTAATAAGTATGTAATACTATCTCATTGGGGCTTTAATTTGCATTTCTCTGATGACTAGTGATGTTGAGCATTTTTTTATGTGCTTAATTTGCCCTAATGAAGTAAGTGTTTAAATCATCTGCCTTCCCGACTTTAAAAACATTGGGTGTTTTGCCTTCTTAATTACCGAGCTGTAAAATTTCTTTATATATTTTAGATTCAACTCCTTCATCAGATATGTGTTCCATAGATATTTTCTTCTGATCTTGGCTTGATTTTTAAAGGTTTTATTTTCTTAAGAGTATCTTCAAAGAACAGATGGTTTAAATTTTAATGAAGTTCAGTTTGTCCCATTTTTACCCTTATGGTCCACGTTTTTTATGTCCTATCTAAGAAATCTTTGCCTAACCCAAAGTCTCTTTATTAGTTTTCTGTCACTGCCATACCAAGTTACCACAAATTTAGCAGTGTGGGACACCAAAAACCTTTCATGTAACTGTTCTACAGGTCAGAAGTGTGGGTTCCTTGTCTGGTCTCTCACAAGCCCAAAATCAAGGTGTTGGTTACTTGGGTTCTTATTGAGAAGCTTGTGAAAAATCGACTTCCAAGTTCCTTCTGGTTGTGTTCCTCGAGGGTGTAGGTCTGAGGTCCCCGTTTCTCCACTGGTGCCAGCTGGGGCTGCCGGTGGCCCCTGGAGGCTTCTCTCTGATCTCTGAACACGGGTCCCTAACTCTCAGAGCCAGGAAAAGCACGTGGAATCCTTCTCATTAGTAGAATCTCAAATTTTCCCTCTGCCAAAGCTGGAGACGGTTCTCTGCTTTTAGGGGGTCATTTGATTAGATTGGGCCCCCTTGGATAATCCAGGATACTTTCCGTATTTTAAAGTCTGTAACCTTAATCACTCGTACAGCAGCAAATTCCTTTTGTCTTATAGCACATTCACAGGTTCTAGGGCAGGGCTTTCCAATCTTTTGGCTTCCCTGGGCCATGTCAGAGGAAGAAGAATTGTCTTGGGGCACACATGAAACACACTAACACTAATGATAGCTCATGAGGGAAAAAAATCAAGAAAACATCTCATAATGTTTTAAGAAAGTTTATGAATTTGTGTTGGGCCGCATTCAAAGCCCTCCTGGGCTGTACATTCTGGGGGTTGGGGAGTAGACATCTTTGGAAAATCATCTTGCTGACCACAGTGTCCAATGTTTTCTCGCATATTTCTTCTAGAAGCTTGATCACTCTACTTGTTACAATAGCTCTACGATTTTAAGTTCATATTTTACATATGATATGAGATTATGGTTGAGGTTCCTTTTTTTCATTTTTATTTATTGTTTTACATGTCGATAGTCAATTGCCCTAGAACCATTTGTTGATTTCTCTCATGATGAAAAATTGTGATTTTTTTTTATAGTTTCAGAACAGAACTGTGACTCATGTTTCCTAATTGTCATAGTTGATTTCATGGGCAGTCCTATCACATTTTTGGCATTTACAAGAAGGCTTTTTCTCTGGAAATTTTTACGAGTGGGGCATATGGAACCTTGTTTCCCTCCTCATCTTCTACTTACACCCAGTATTCCAGATGGCCACAGCTTAGTGGGCCCTATGGGGTGCTCCACAATTCTGAGCTTGAAGAAAGCCATAGGAGACCCTGGTTTACTCTTCTTGCTTCTTTTGGGTGGGGCAGGCTTTTCCTTGGGAGTATTTAAGAAGGAGTGCTGAGGAGGGGCACTGGCCTGGGTAAATGTCAAAAACTAAAGGCAGGGCTGGAACTGGTAGGCCAATTCTAGACGGATGCAATACAGGGGTAGAGGCTTGGGATGGGGGACAGAGAGAATCTGATTGGTGGACAGGGAAGGAAGCTGCTAGAACCTCAGACTGATGACAGAAAAGGAAAATTTGCCTGCCTGGAGGCTATGCCCATACTTGGCTCTCTCGGCAGTGCTGGTGTCTGAAGAGATTCATTAAGAGCCTGGACCTAATGTGAAAATATCCAGCTTGGCTGACAGACGGGTCCTGTCTGTGGAATCAAAGGGCAGAGGTAGGTCAATACATGAGGTGAGGAGTCTTGAATTTTTAATCTGTTTCTTTCCTAAGTGAAAACGAGAGTTGCAGTGGCTAAGCTTACTGAACTCAAAGCCTCTCGTTCCCCCCTCAAATCTGTGGGTAAGCTGCCCAGGGCGTTTGTCTCTAAACCGGGACCAGAATTAAGGTGGCCACAGGGGTTGGAGCACTTGAGGTGGCCCAGGGATGTTGTCTGTAGGCAAGAAGAACTGGCGGATCTTTCAGCGATTAAGTAGTTTTGCAAGGCACCTGGGAAACTCTGTGCCGGAGCTGGGTCCCTGTTCTTTTTGGGGATCCCCCTGCCTCAGTTCTGGGTCCCTCCTGTCTTCACTTCATTTTCATCTGGACCTGTCAGTAGTCTGGCTTCCATGCTTTTCACAAATACAACGGGGATGCCTGGCAGCCAGCATGGGGTGATTTCACATTCAGATATAATACCAGCCCAACAGTCACAAAAAACCTTCAGAACGCGTCTCAAGGGAACATCTCAAGTCCTTCGAGACTGACTCACAGTCAAGCTCCTTGAAGATCGCCTCCACGCACCCATCTCTGAAGTCCTGAGGACAGATGCTCAGTGACAGCCGTTTTTGCCTCTCATGTGCTTGCCCCGCCCCCACCCCAATCTGTTCTGATTTTTCTCTTCGTCTTCCCCTGCTCCTTACTCTCAACTCCTCTGTCTTCCTTAGTTTGCTTCTTCTGCACATGGCTGCATTCTTCTCTTACTCTTGTTTCTGAAAACTGGTACTATTTAAATAAACTAGAAAACATTAAACAACCCCCCAAAAAAGTCAACCCAGCAACAGATGCGGAGCTGTCTCGCCCTACAGGGCTGGGCAGCTCTCCTTGCTAGGCTGCAGGCTCTACTGCAACCTGCACCGTGGCCACATTAATTAAATCTGCTCCTTTGTCAAAAGTTTAAGTCAGATAAGAGACCAATGTTATTTTAGGGCAATGGATGTCAAACAATTTTGCTAAAAAAAGAAAAAAAAAGAGTCATCTAGAAAATTTGTGAAAAGCACCACTTCCTGGGCATTCTAGAGATTCTCATCCAGGACCTGCATTTTATCTATTTAGGGTGGTTCCCTGGCTGGGAATCGAACCCAGGCCGCGGCATTGAGAGCACCAAAGCCTTAGCCACTGCACCACCAGGGAACCCCCAGAACCTGCATTTTAACAAGCTGCCTGTGATGCTGATTGATTGACCATTTTGTAGGAAAGAAAGATTTTGCCCCAAGACACTCTCTTTGGCGCGATGATATTTTAGGCTAATTATTTTTACATAACAAAAGGCTCAGGAACAGCTTTTGACCTCTTCCTTAACTGTCTGAAAGGAAATTAGATAGAGGGCCAGTTCCAGGAAGAGACCCCTCACCAGAAGGAACTACAGAAGGGGGGCCCGCTGTGGTGGGCTTGGAGGAGGCTCGGCAGGGGCCTAGAGACCCAAGTCCTCTCTGTGTCCCGTTGTCTCTGTGGCCTGGCAAACGTTCTTTTACCAACTATTTGCTCTTCCCACGTTCCTGTGAATTTCCTTCCTCCCCTTTTAAGTCCCAGGCCCCTATACCTCCTCTCCACAGTTCAGAATGGCATATAAGCCCAATGACCTGACCACCCGTGGGCCCCCGTATTCTTATGGAGCTCCCGTACGTACAAAATTAAATTTTTTTTTTTCTTCTCCTGTTAACCTGTCTCATGTCAATTTGATTCTTAGACCAGCCAGAATAACCTAGAAGGAGGACTATGGTAGCCTTATCTTTGTGTACGCTTCATTCCTGAAAAATCTGTAATAACTACTTGGGGCTCAGGTCCTATCGATATGGTCATTTTATTTGTTTTTTGTTTTTTTAACTGGTGCTCCCAGCCACACAGTAACCAACTATATAAATAAAAGAGATCTCAGATAAGTTAAATTACTTAGTTTTTTTTTTTTTTAGTTTTTAGGGAACACAAACAGTGGTGCTTCTATACTAGCTCCCTTTCTAGTACATATTCAAGGACTGTAGTTTATATTACAATTTCTAAGCAATATTTTGGGTATGTCCGCAAATTTATTGGCTTCCAAATGGCAAAAAAGATTCTGATTTAGGAAAATCAGAAGAGACATGGAGACAAACCAGAAACTCTTGAAATGTAGGGTGAGGGTCAGTGTTTTAAATTTCCTGCTGGGCTCTTGATGCTTTGGTTTTAGACTCCTTTAAAAAATCCACTTTCCAAAGCTAACATTCGTACAAAGTTATTAGGAAGGCACAAATGCAGGGTAAAGAGAGAAAACTAACTTCCTTTTTTGCAAGCACGCCTATGACGTGGTGGGTGTGAGCGCTGGGGTGTCACGAAACATCTTTTCAGACAGAGAAATGGAGCTGGAAGGAAGTGAGGTAACCCCCTCCAGGTCACACGGCAGTGCAGGGGACAGTGGCTTTTGACCCAGGGGTTTCCTGATTTCAAAAGGAGAAACTTTTCCTACTCAGCAACTTACACGTGGGAAGCAGACAGACGTGCAGCCATCTCAGAGGACCTCTCTCTGCACACCAACTGGTCAAGTTTACTTTCTTAGGACCCAAGCCCCCTCCAGTGACACAGCTTCCTCACCCAGTCCTTGTCCTGCCGCATCCTGTAGGGCAGGTGATACTGGGGACAGGCAGTCTTGCAAATTGGGATGGTGTGGAATTCAGGTCCGAGCAAATGGGAGAGTCTTAGAATCCAGGTCTGAGCGAGCTGTGGGCCCTCTCCCGGCTGGGCCCACCACCAGCTCCGACCTGTTGAAAAACTAGGCCACACGCAGACAGCCCTCCTTCCAGCCCACACTGCTGAGTGCACCCCAGCTGCTGCATTCTGCCAGCTGTGAGGGTGGCAACCTGAGAGAGAGAACAGTAGGGGCCTGGGTCACAGTAAGGAAACCCTCACCTTCACTTCCTCCCCGCACGAGCTTGTGCCTAACCGTGGCCGACCAGCTGCTTATGCTTAGCCAGACTAACCCGGGGAAGGTCGGCCTCGCGTCCTTGGTTGGTTCCCCTGCCACTGGATGCTCAGATGCAGAGTCCTTGCGGGCATCTTGGCCCCCGTCAAAGCCCTCCCTGCATTTAGCTCCTGGTTCCCGCAGCTGCGGTCAGTCGCTGAGCGGGCCCACACTGCCCTCTGGGGGTGGAGCGGCGTTACACAGCCGCCTGCGGAGCCCAGAGCGCCTGCTCCTTCGGGGCCTCGCTCTGCGGGACCCGGAAAGCCTCCGAGGAAGGTACTCGGCGCGGGTGCTCCCTGCCAATGAAGCCCGCCTCTCCCGAGGCAGGGGCACTTGACCGGGAGGCCCTGCCTTCCCGGTTCCTAAAAACGACTTTTCCGAGGTTGAATTCTGGTCTCAGCTGGAGGCGGGGAATCCACGAGCATGTTTACGTAGAATTCCTCCAGTCTCCTTTCTTCTGCAAAGCTTTTCCTTGCCCTCCTCCCCCGTCCCCCCACCCCCCAACCCTTGGCAGCTTTAGCCCTGCCAAGCTTCAGGGAACCATTTTAGAGTCATTTATAACCGGTGGAGACAGTCCTGAATTGACCTGGGCTCTCAGCAGCCCTGGCCAGTGGGGGAGGGAAGGAATGAAACGCCGGGACCAGGAAGAGAGACCCAGTCCTGGGTGCGGGACTAGAAGGGCACCCTGTGAAGGGGCAGTTGGCACTGTCAGTACGGGTGTCACCGACGCTGAGTTTATTAACAGTTTTTAACGTCTGAGGAGCTGTGTGCGGGGTTGGCTGAGCCTGGGCAGCGGGACACCAAAAGGTGTGTGGCCTGCGCCTGCAGCTCCCAGGGGTCGGGGGAGGACCAGCGGAGCTCAGCAGGAGGGACCAAGCCCTGCTCGTGTGGGCGAAAACCCGGGGAGCAGCGCAGCAGCCGGAGGAGCCTCAGGGAGAGACGCTCCAGGGATGGGGGTCTTGGTTGTCATGGCAACCAGACTGCTAGTGGGGGAAACTTTCAACCTGAAAGAAATAAATGCCTCTTTAGGTTTTTTTTTTCTTTTTTTTCTTTTTTTAAGTAATAGAGTAACCCAGAGCCACGCTGGAAGGGATGGGGGAGGGAGGGAGGGAGAGAGAGAGAGACAGGGGTGGGGAGAGAGAGAGAGAGAGAGAGAGAGAGAGAGAGAGGAGAGTGAGCATCAATCCAGTTTACCAGTGCCAGAATGAAAGAAAGGGTCAGAAATAAGAGTCAAAATAATTTAAAAAAATAGCCGTTCTGCCCACTGGGAAAGCGGTGGGGAGGGGAGCTTCTATCACAATGCTTTGAGATTGAGCTGGAAAGGCAAACACCGCTCCCCTGAGACGGATTCGGAAATCCCAGGACTTACAGACTCATGGCATTTTCATCCCCAGGACCCGTTACTTCCTCCCAGAATGGTACCGGGAATGGCAGGCTCTAGGGCCCTGTTGGTGGTCTTCCCCTGTCGTTAAAGGAATTCTGCTTCATTGCGTGCTTTGTGGCTCACAGGTGAAGTCAGTCCGTTTCCCAGTTCACACAACTTGGAACTAGGAACTAAGGAGATCCCTATACATTTTCTGTTCATTAGTCTGCGACACTAGGTACTTACTTACATGAAAACTCCAACACACTCTTCTCCCAGGTCCTCCCTGGGATACTGGGAGGTCAGTTTGGGCTGCCCTAAGAACACATCGGAGTGGCTTAAACAACAGCCATTGATTTCTCACAGTTCTAGAGGCTGGAAGCCCAAGATCAAGGTGCCAGCTGATTCTGCTCCAGGAGAGTGTCCTCCTGGCTTGGGGACAGTCACCTTCTCACTGTATCCTCACCTGGCCTTTCTTCTGCGCATGTCTGAGGAAGATCTCTGCTGTCTCTTCCTCTCCGTATCAGGGCGCTAATTGAATCTGATGAAGGCCTTACTTTTTTTACCCCATTTAACCATTAAATGCCTCCTTATGGGCCCTATGTCAACATACAATTACCTTGGGGGTTAGGGCTTCAACACATGGGTTTGGAAGGACACAGTTCATGTCATACCAATCCTTTATTGGCACTAAATAAGAACGAAACATCAGAATTGCGAGTCAGGATTACTGTTGTAAGTTGCAAGGACTTTTTCTATTTCTTTTCTTGAGAAAAGAAAAATGTAAAAAGAATTTTATGTCTTTTGAGATTTGGTTAATCGAGAGCAGTTAGCATTATTAAAACGCTAAAAAATCATTTGGTTTAGAATATTGACCATAGAATTGCAGTTATTTTAAGTTAGAGTGAAGTCTCGTACTAATGACTTAAAGGAGGAGTGCATTCTGGAGCTTTTCTTTTTCTTTTTTTTAAATGGTAAATTGGGAGGACAGAGAATAGATCATCAGCATGTAGATAATAGATGTTCTTGAAAGTGAGCCCAGAACAAATAGATCAGAAAGACTTTAGGAAGCTGGAGCAGTGGACATGTGTATTGAGAAGGCTCGGTGCACCAGGTAAGATCGATGATAGGAATATTACACTGAATCCTAACCTGTCAGAAACAGCTGAAGTGTAAGTACAGAGAAAACGGGGGAAACCCCATATGTGTGCACTCACTGATGAGGAAACAGAATTCTGGCTGAACTCAGACTTTAGGGTTCTAGAACAAAGTGCCCAAAGACAGTGGAACAAAGTCTAACTGAATTTTGAAAGACAGAAGTTGTGATAAGGTATATATTATAGCACAATGTGTTGTTAATTTAGGAAAACAATAGAGGATGTTCTCAGATAGGCAAAGACAACAGACAACATGCCCATGTATTCTCTTTTAAATATCACTTAAAGCTGCACTTCAGTGGACTGAAAAAGCAAAAGAGAAAGCAAGGAGAAGTCCTTGTCAGAAGAGACCAGTGGGAAAACTCACCATTAAAGACAGAAATACATGAATATTGTTCTTATGCATAAGAATGATAAAATAACAAATTTTTAATGATATGATATTTGAATAATTAATATAATAATGACAAACAATTGATATAATGTAAAAATAAAAAATGACATAATATACTAATAATTAAAATTAAAACCATTAATTAGGGTAAAAGATAAAAATGTTAATAGAATAGCAAATACCCATATTATAAAACAGTGGGTAGACAGGAATTTGGGAGCTGAGGGGTATAAAAATGACAAGCACCCTGGCTCAAATATGTGATATATCAAAGGCATTTTATTTTTGGCTCCGATGTTTAAAGAAAAAGTTAAAAATGCACTTTGGAAACTCACAGGTAAGTATTAGAAGAATTAAAAGCTGTTATAATGCCTCCTGAGTAGAAGGTTAAAAACAAAGAAATGTAGACAAAAATAACATGGAAATATTCAAAAGAAGTATGACTTCTTAGAAAAATATAAAAGTAGAACTGATTAAAAAAGCAATAGAATATCTGAAGAGTCTAATCACTATGAAAAAGTAGAAAATACAGTCAATTTTACCTCCCCAAAGAACTCTAGGCTCTTACATTTGTGAATTAAAACATTATAAACTATTCCAAAACATATAAAATGGTACACACCACACACACACACACACACACACTCTCTCTCTCTCTCTCTCTCTCTATTCTGTGTGGGTGTGTATGTGTGTGTGTATGTATGTGTGTGTGTGTGTATATATATACACACATATATATACATATATATATATATGACTCTCGCAGTATGCAAAAACTTACAAACCAATAAACTCTCATTTATAAATACAAATACAAAATTCTAAAACACACTTTCTGTAATAGTATATACTAAATATGTAACAGAAACAAAAATAAGTTCCACACAAATTTAGAATTCAACTCAGTAAAATTTTTATGATGGTATGCATATATAACAGTATCCTGAAACTATTATTGTAACAGTTTAGAGTTGAGCAAGTGAGTAAATATAGTGAGTGACATCAATATTGACTGGAGGAAGACAAGGAAAACACCTGTGGCGTTGGCTGGGCATTAGAGATGTGTAATGTTTATAAATCATACCTGTATCATCCTGACCAAGGAATGTTTTTTGTCCTGGGATTGGAAAAGAACCAAGAACTGGCAACATGTGCCTGGCTGGATTTTGGAAATGCTATGGGCCAGTGACTGCTAAGGCTTCTCATTCCCCCAGGTTTGGATTCACGTGTCCGCAGTGTTACTATTGAATTTTGAGAGTTGGAGGAGACACAACTTGTCTTTCAGATCACGTGTCCTTGGTTCAAGAGGAGGTACACATGAGGAATGGTACCCAAAGAACCTCATCTGGTCTGAATCGTATAGATGGGGTGTTGGACTTTGTTTCACTGCTTCAATGAGTGGACCTTCTGGGGGAATGTCCTTTGCATGTGAGAAATGTAAATTGCTGTGGCCAGACAGTGAACTTTTCTTCATAAGCAACGTTCTCCTGTAAAATGTGACTTTTTCACTCATTCCATCAAGAGGTGCTCTTTCCCCTTCTTTTGAATTCAGTCCTGTGATTTGAGTGGGCCGATAGTATGTGGCAGAAGTGACATGGTACAAGTGGGCTGAGTCAAAACCACAATAAAGGTTAAGACACCGTCACTGAGCGGTGCTTGAATTCTTAAACTTCAGAATAGCGAGCAATAAAATGGTAGTTTTTTTAAAAGCCCCTACACTTTGGGGTCATTTATAGCTAATATACTATCAAAGAGTGCGAGGGTCATTTTAAAACAACTTGGGAGCCAACTTGAAGAGACTCTCACTCATTGAAGATGGACCAGTTGAGCAGCAATAAAAATATTAGCTGCAATATTTCAGAGCATATTAAATATATTTAAATCCATGTGTTCAAGATACTTGAAAGAAAAAAACAAAACCTTCCTGGTTACACTTAGAGGCTATCAGGGAACCAACTCATTATTACACACTCATTGTCACACACACACTCATTATTGGAAATACTAAATAAAGAATCCAGCAGTTAGCCTGCCTTTCCTGTACAAACTACATTTCAAGCAAACCAAATGTCATTGAAGGGAAGCTCTCTGTGGAAGAATTCTGACTAATAAACATAGAAGGAATGATAGAATTGGAATATCATAATTTTGAAACCTCTAATGAAATAATGAGTTTAGGCAATGAACATCAGTGGTTGCTAAAATCATCATGTAAGAGGATGATGCATAATAAATAGGTCAGGCTGATCATACTTGACCCTGCTGGCTTATCGTAACATCACAAAGAGAATCGTAGTCCCACCAATGAAGTCGATGAAGTCGGCTTGCCAAGAAACCAAACCAACACACTTCTCCCCAAATCTAAGCAAACTCCTAGGTCTAGTTAGCAAAACATTTAATTTACAGAGAAAAAAAAAAAAAGCCCTGAAAGGGGTGGGGTGTGGAGAGAAACATGCCACTAAGGAGATGCAGGAAAGTCCAGAATGAGAAAAATTTATAGGACAGAGGCCCCAGGTTCTTTAATGAATAGACAAAGGGATAAAGGGGGCAAACTTATAGATCAAAAAAGTCTTGCTCTCCCCACCGTGGCCCAGGCTCGATTCCTGGTCAGGGAAACACACACACACACACACACACACACACACACACACACACACACACGTCTTAAGAGACAGATTAGCCAAATGCAGGTACTTGTTTGAATCAAGAGTCAAACAAATCAACTGTAAAGAGAAATTTGTGAGAAACGGGAAGAATGTGACAATGAAGGGTATTTAATGGTATTAAGGAAGTATTCAAATTTTTTTAGGTGTGATGTACGAGAGCTGACAATTAAGTTAGAGAACTTGCCACCGTGCACTAATGTTGGCAGCACTGTACAAACAACTGGTAGGGTTTCATATCTGTGTCTCACAGCTGTGTTTGTGTAGATGTGTGGCGTTGTCTTGCTGAGTGGTGTTCATTATTGTTGTTGCATGTTTTTGTGTATCATCATGAGCATGTCAGAGTTTGAATTAGAACGACAAACAAACATTAAATTTCTTGTTAAACTTGACAAGAGTGGAAGTGAAATCAGGGGCATGCCTTACCCCAAGTTTATGAGGATAATGCCATGAAGAAAAAGGCAGTGTACGAATGTATTAAACATTTTTCTGAGGGGAGAGAAAATGTCTCTGAGGAGAGAGGTCAGGGCAGTCAGTTACGAGCAGAACTGACGAAAACATTGCAAAAATGTGTCGAATTGCATGTCAAAACCCTCAACCAACTGTGAGAAGCATAGCAAACCAAGTAAACATTGATAGAAAAACAGGAAAATCTTAGCTGAAAATCTTGGCATGAGAAAGGTGTGTGCAAAAATGGTCTCGAAGAAGCTCACTGAGGAACAAAAGCAAAGGACAGCTGAAGTTTGCCAAGACCTGTTGGAGAGGCAAGATGATGTTTTGGGCCGTGTTATCACTGGTGATGAAACATGGGTGTACCAATACGACCCTGAAACAAAGCATCAAAGTGCACAATGGAAGTCAGCCCATTCTCTAGGACCAAAAAATTTCCGTCAGTCCAAATCGAGAGTCAAAACAATGTTACTAACCTCTTTTATTATCAGAGGGATTTTTTTTATGAATTTGTACCAACTGGACAAACAGTCAACCAAGTTTACTATTTAGAAGTGCCGAAAAGGCTGCCTGAAAAAGTTAGACGAAAACGACTGAACTTTTCACCAACAACTCACGGCTCTTGCGTCATGACAATGAACCAGCTCACAGGGCACTGTGTGTGAGGGAGCTTTTAGCCAGGACACAAATAACTGTATTGGAGCGCTCTCCCTACTCACCTAATCTGGCCCCCAGTGACATTTTTCTATACTAGAAGATAAAGGAAATATCGAAAGGAAGACATTTTGATGACATTCAGGATATCAAGGGTAATATGATGACAGTTCTAATGGTCATTCCAGAAAATTCCAATATTGGTTTGAAGGGTGAACTGGGTGCTGGTGGCAGTGCATAGCTTCCCAAGGGGAGTACTTTGAAGGTGATCACAGTGATATCCAGCAATGAGGTATGTAGTACTTTTTCTAGAATGAGTTCACAAACTTAATTGTCATACCTTGTACAACTCTAGCTGTAAAAAGAAAGAATAAGAGGGCGTGTAGGGTATGGGATGCTATGAAGGGCCTGGATGTGCATCAGGAGGACAGCCAATCACATCCCAGACTCATTGACAACCTAAGGATGACTGGGGTCCCCATCATCTGCATCCTGAAGTTGGGGTGCTTCAGTCCTTTCAGAATAGGATCAAAGAGGAGCCTGGAGACTGCTCTCATTGGCTTCATGAAAAATGAACAACTCTTGGAAATCCTTTTCAAATTTCGCCTCTAAATCCAGTCCTACCTGACCAAAGTCAGAAGCCTAAAAGAGAAAACAGCAAACATAGAGAAATCTAAGGACAGAGGATTAGGACCCTTGAATCACCACTGTTTCTTAGGAGTCCTGCCCTCCCTCTCCTGGGGGCTGTGCTTCCCTAGCTGTCAGGCAAAAAGGCTGGGAGACACTGCTGCTACACTGACATAGGTGAGACTTCACCTGGTGAACTTGGACCTGACAGTGGTCTGCACTGAAAAGGTACTTTTGATCACTGCAAAGCCTGAGTTTGGTGCAAAACAGATTTCTTGAAAGTCCATTATTGTTTGAAGGAAAGATGACCCTCCTGCTGTCCAAGCGCAGCCAGGCCTGTGTCCAGCTCCACGTGGGGACACAATTTGTTGACCTTGAACATGCCAAGGAAGGGGGGAGACTAGATGATGAGGAAAACCTTCCTTAGAAATCTCCCCAGAAGATGTGTCCAAGGAAGAGTACAAATTAGGATAAACTCAAGAAACCGAAGTGAAGAATGTCTTGGGTTGTAAAATAGCTGACCTAGCTCTCTCCCTACTAAGGAAGGGTGGAGCCAACACGACCTGAAGGCACTTCTGGACCACGTGGGAATCCACGGGGGCATTCAGCTGGAGCAAAGTCTGGGCACGAGGATCCTGAAAGTTTCATTTATTTCATTTTGTTTACTCAATTCGCCATTTTCTGTATTTCTGAGGCATGAAGAACCATGAGGCCATGAACTGCTCCTCCTCTCAGCTTGAACGAGGAAGCATGGCGTGGACAAAACTGACTTGTCAGTGGGAGGGAGCCGCCCGCCGGGTTGGGGCTGCGGATGGACTTTTTCCAGCACTGTTTACAAGGAAACGTCCCTGTCCTGCATGCTGCTCTGACATTTACCCCCGGAATGCGGAGGGTTTTCTTCCGCAATCCTTGTCTTCTTATGGAAATAGGTGACTTTAATGACAGAGAAGTCAAGACTGCTGCAGTGCTGAAAACACTCAATGAGACGCAAGAAAACTCAGATAGGCAGGCAGTTCAATGAACTCAAATAAAATCAATCAACAAAGTGAATAATTTACCAAAGAGATAGAAAATTTAGAAAAGAACCAAATGGAAATTCTGGAGCTGAAGAACTCCATAAAGAGATGAACAATGAAATAGCCAGCTGAGGAACTAGAGCTGTAATCCTTGTCTTTCTGAGCCCTGTTCAGAGCCTGGGGCATTGTTCTTGCAAAGTTCTGCTGTCCCAGAAATTAGGGGAAAGTAGAAAGGAGGTGAGAAGGAGGCAGGACGTGCCCGTTACCTTGTAAAATGTTTTATGGTTGCGAAAGATGAGGCGCATGTCCCTTACAAACCACGCCACTGTGCACACTCTCTCAGCCAGCCTTTCCTTCACCAGGTCCAACCACATGGCTTCCTTAAAGGGCTCAGCGTAATCTCGAATCTAGGTACCAAAGGGGTGATGAAAGCACAGCCATCGTGACTGAATTGGCCCAACTTACATACAACACAGCCTTTATTTCCAAGGAAATAATGATAACACCATGTGGCACCTACATGCCAGGCTTTGTTCTAAGCACTACCACCGTATTAACGTATTAACGTGGGACCTCCCCAACGACCCTGTAATTAACTCCGTTTTACAGATGAGGAAACCGCGGGACCGAGAGGTCCAATCACCTGCCCAAGATGTCACAGCTAAAATGTGGTAGAGCTGCGACTTGGACCCACAGTTCGGTCTGAGTGGGAGCTGTTCAGCCTCGAGCTATCCTTAGGAAAGACCTTCCCAGCGAAGAGAGGCGAAGCGAGCTCCAGGAGGTGAAGCACGCACGGCGGGGTGCGGTGGACCCCACAGCCGAGCCCGCAGCTCCCTTTCTGCCCTCCGCAGACAGCGGTGCCCGCACGGCTCCCACTCCAAGTTCGCGGGGTGCAGTTTTATGGAAGAGGTGCCTGGAGGACGGGGATCATCAGGTGGGACTTACGTTATGGGGCGTGTCCGCAAAAAAGGAGCTCTGTGGATGGCAGTAGGCCTTCAGGAGGAGGAATTCACATTTCTGCAAAATGGCAAGAGGGCTGTAAGCGAGGTGCGGCGTGTTGACGGACACACACGGGAGCCGCCAGACGCACGGGCCCCCGACCGTTGGTCCAAGGGCCGCGCGCTGCGCTCACTTCTGTTCAGACCCCGCGACCGGGCACTGGATCGCCATCTTCCGAACAGAGGCATCGAAGGCTTCCCCTGGGCCCTTGCCCTGCCCTGGGACTGGTTCACGTCTCACGTGTGAGCAGAAGGCACCAGGCCTGGGGTTCCCACTCAACTCACCAACTGCTCCTCAGGCCCCATCCGCCTCGCCAGGACCTCGGGTTCCCTGTGACGCTGCTGATGTCCCGAAAACGCCCGCATCCTGCAGAAGGTGCAACTCCACGGGCTCCTGAGAGGTCGGGGTCAGTGAGCAAGGCCAGGGCCCCTGGAAACACCCACCGTTCCTGTGGCTGCCGCTGTCAATGGGCACAGTCGAGGGACAAAGGGGACACTTCCCAGAGCCTATAAGACCCTCAAGAGCCAATGACCCCTCCCACTGAGGGTATCGGCTGGGGGTCAGTGGGCGAAAGGCGGGGTCACGGTGACTGGTGAGCTCTCCTTTCCCCACCTGAGCTGCTGGGGACACAAGGAGCTCTGGCCGCCGATGGTGGGACACTTGGCCTTGACCCCCGGGGGCCTCAGGCCTCCAGCAGCCCATTGGCACTGTCACAAAATGAGAGACCCAGCCCCCGTTTCCTGCCTTCTCTGCGTTAGCACAGAGCACAGACGACTGGCCCTTCCCATCCCGCTCCCTCTCGGACAGGAGTCTGTGCTGCAGAGTAGGGAAGGACATCTCCCTGGAGCAGTGGCAGCATGGTGGCTCAGCCAGACTCCCGGACACAGAGCTGCCACCGACACCAGGGGGACGGTAGGCTGCCCCCCACCCCCGGGCTGCTCTGGGTCACACCCGTGCCCACCACGCTCACAGGCCCTGCTCTGCCGCCTGGCGCCGAGTGCCCAGTGAGTGCACGACGAGGCGGGCTGCGTCTCACTAACCTGTCTGCCTCCGCAGGCGGGATGTGACAGTCCTCATGAAAGGCTCTTGGACAAGTGTCGCAGCACAGCAGTGGTCCCCCTCTACAGCACACCTCACGTTCATCCAAGCTTTCCCGCTGGAAGGGGAGACAATGCGGGCAGGGCGGGCATCAGGAGCCCCACCGAACACGGACACAGAGGGGCTCCGGGACTCGCCGTCCCTGCCTGTCCCCGAGGGGGTACCTTCAGCCCCACTGACTGTGGCACAATGCCGATGCAGGACCAGCTTGGCCTTTCAGTCCTGGAAGAGCAGCTGCCAAGAACTGTCACACCGCCATGCAGACCGCACACACCCTGTCAGAGCCAGAAGGGCCTTCTGCACAGCGGGGTCTGAGGGCCGCGGGGGCAGCAGGCGGCACCATCGGGGAGCAGGTTGGAAGCGAGGACCCCGGGGGCTGGGGTGTGAGACCGGAGCCAACTCTGCGGCAGGCAACTCCCTCGTTTTATCATACAGGCCTGGGAGGACCAAATGCCTCCTATCTGCAGGGTCAAAGCCCCTTAGGACCCAGGCCAGAGCTGTTCCCACCCCCCAGGTGCCATCCCAGGCAGGCGCGTGGGTGACTCGGGGGACAGCCCCTGGAAATGGCGGAGAAACAGACGGACAGCGAAAGAGAACGTTCTCTCTGCACTCGTTTGTCGGCCTCACGATCCCTCCAGACGGGGGCGGGTGAAACAGACCCTCAGGAGGGTCTGGGACTCTGTCCTGTCCAAGGGGAGACATCCCACCACGACCCTCAACTGTCCATAACACGAGCACGAGGACCTGGTGGGGGCACAACCGAGGGAAACGTTTTCTCCATTGTTAACACCAGCTACCCAGCGATGTGGGGATGGTGTCCGTCTGTCATAACTGGGGACGCTCCCCAGCAGCTCCGTCCATTTACGGGAACCCAGGATGTCACACAGAGGGCTCCCCGACCCTGAAGCTCAGCGGATCGTTTTCGCCTTCCCATCCTGAACTGACCAGTCTGCCTTTTCTTTGGCCTTGGGGTTGACCCTCCATGGCCATCCTTGCCCTCGGACTGGAGTGATGCCAGGTCCCCAGCTAGCCCCAGCTACTCACTCCTCCCAGGTGAGACCCGGGAGGAGTCCAGGGCCCAGGGCCCAACCCCAGCCACCCCTACCCCGACACTGTGGGGCGAAACGGTTTCCAGCACACACGATGTGGCAGAGAGGACACGCAGGTCCACGCTCACGCTGTCACTGGCCTGACTCAGGTCTACGTGGACTGCTGCCAGCTCTCAGCCTCTCCCCCGGCCCTCTAGCCCTGTCCGGGCAAGCTGGACGCAAAGCTCACACGCTCCCTCCCTCGGCCCCGGTGCAGAGTTCAAACCAGAGAGGTGCTGTCCCGGGGGGAGAATGCTCACCCTGCGCCTACCCACCCCCTCCGGCCCCACAAACTATAAATCACGCCCCCACGGAGTGGCAGCGGCTGCCTGCCCAGGGCCCTTGGAGACTGGGGCTTGGCGCCATCCACCCAGTTCCGCCTTGGGTCGTGGGGGCAGTGCCCCGCAGGGCGGCCGTGACACGCACATGTGCAGTGCCAGCATCGGTGTTTTGATGGCACACAGGGAAACGGGGCGTCCTGCAGAGCAGCCGGGATTCTGTGGCCGAATGGAACTCCGTGCCCGTGGTCCCCACGTGGCTCCTGACAGGTGGGACTGAAAGGGTGGGTCACGGCTGCCCCTGGCTGTCATGTGCTGCCATGTGGCATTACGAGTAAGAAGGAACTATAATATTGGGGCCATTAATTCATGATCTGGATTTTGAAATATCTTTATTGCTTTTTCTGGTTACAGAAGTAGTAGGTGGTCATGATAAAAATCCCCATGTACGTAAGTGTAGACTATGGAAGGCGGGGGCCCCGTCCCAAAACAGCCAGTTCCTTCAAACACGTCTTCGAGTCCCAGGCCTGAGCGTTCACATCCGCCCGCGCCCCTTCCCTGCTGGCATGACTGCCAGTTCAACCCCGGAAGCGCTCCGGACCTCACACCCCTGGGGGCACACCGGACGCTCGGATACCTGCGCGTCCACGCATTTCAAGTACCGTCCGGGGCCATCTCGGGTGGCTGTACCACACCGAGGGGCGTTTCTCCTCTTCCCTAATTTTTTGCTATTCCAAGGAGCATCTCTGTACGTGTCGAGGTGTTTCAAATCATGGAAACGATGATTTATACCGGAAGTGGCACTGGGGGGGCCCTGCCTCACAAACTGTGAATGGACGGATGGAGGCGAGGGGGGGCACACTGCCTGCGCTGGGGGGTCATGTGTGACGGGGAGCCCGATGGGGCTGGCGGAGGGAGGACGCGTCTAAGCAAGCAGAGGAGCCTGAGGAAGGGCAGCCGGGCCGGTGCCGTCTGCGGGCGGCCCTGCAGAGACGACGCGCAGTGCCAGCACCTGGACCCGTGCTGGTGCTTCTGACGCAGGGCAGGCGGGAGGGACGGTGGCTGGGGGTTCCATCCGCGAGGGTCAGCCCGCCCTTTCCGTCTCGTCCATGTCAGTGCCACGTTACTTTGCAAACGGGGGTGCTCGGGTTCTGACACCTGTGGTCTGTTGTCCCCCGGCTAGCCAGATCTTTGTTTAAAACATACGCACATCCACCATCAGCTTTGGGCCTGATCTTTATTTTAAGGAGTGATTTGCTCCCCTATCTCACATGAACTATGACAGTCAGGGCGGCAGGGACATGTCCCAGCGTGCTAAAGCAGTTGCCACGGTGATGCGGTGTCTAAGGGAAGCGAACACAGGGCTGGGGAACTCGGGGACTCGAAGGTGAGTCTTTGGACAGGAAAAGTCCCCAACTTGGCGCCTGAGAACGAGGTACAAATTCACCTGCTATTTACCTCACTCTTGAGACTTATTCTTGGGGGACAGAGCAAAAATCCATTCTGAAAGAGAGAAGAGGTCCACGAGTTAGGTTCCTCTGGAGGCTTCTCATTTGGAAATACTGGCGTTCCCCCTTCCTAGTGAGCATTGGTCCCTGGACTTCCCACCGGCTCCCAAACCCGAGGTGTCTGAAGGCGCAGCCAGCGTGCTCCTCCCATCCGTCCTCCTGGCTGAATAAATCACGTTGCCCCTGTCACTCAAACCCAGGGCCAGTCGGGCCCCATTCTCCGTCCCTCTCCCACCCGCTTGTCTTTCCCACTTCTTTCTCTCGAGGTGAGATCCTTAAGATTTCATCCCGGTGGTCATTTTTGAGTATCGAGAGGCTTTGTGTTGGGTTCTGGG
>PVJL010007466.1:0-28877 GCA_004026885.1 Lyroderma lyra | reverse complement strand
CTCCCCACCCCCACCCCGCTGAGCGCCTCGCGTCTCTCCTGACCTCAGGACCCCCGCGGCAGCGCCCACCGCATCGCTAGCTTTATCGCCCGCGTCTGGTTTTCTGCGAACTCGTGGCCCTTCCTCAGCCGCGCGGTGGAACCCCACTGGGCCGTTCTTCCCGCGCCGGCGCCCTGACGGTACCTCTATCAGCCATCCGAGCTGCCTCCCCGCGCAGCGCACCGTCTGCTTCCAGTGCTTGGCTTGCGGCCCTTTTCCTTCCATCTCAAACTGGTGGGGCGTGAGCCAGACGCCCCGCGCGTTCCGGATGCTCTTCTCCAACGATCCTGGGGGACAAAGACAGCCCGTTCTGGGGTCCGCTGCCATCCTCTGACTGTTCACCCCAAACCTCTGACCCCTGGCTGTGGCGTCCACGTTACTGGGTCCAGAGTGGCTCCCGGGGAGGTGGGAGCAGGAGCCGGGCGGCTGGGCTCCTCTCTCTCAGACTGCAGGAAGCCCCCAAACCCGAGGGGCGAGGGAGTGGGAGAGAGTCTGCATTTGATGTGCTGCCGGCCCGTGCAAGGAAACGGGGACGGGTGTCACAGGGTGCACGACGGCTTCCGTGCGGGCATGGGGTGGCCTGGCCACTAGGCGTATGACACGTTTGAAAGTTCTTTCTGACACGCACTCCTGGCTAGCGGGGTGCGTTTGCCCGGGCATCACGCACATGGGTACTTCCCTCCCTTTTAGTGCTTCCTTCATCTAGGGGTTCCAAAGGGCAGCATCCCCAGGAACTCACCTTTCTGCATTTTCTCTTTATATAAAATTCCTGTTGCCTCACCGCAGGTTACGGGGAGTTTGGGAGCGTGAAAATCCACAGTTTCATCTTCACTTTTTTCTGAAAGTAGGAGAAAACGGTTTAGCATTACCCAGTCTCCTTTCTGTCTCCCTCAGGAGCTCTCCCTCCCCGGAATTCTAATAACAACAACAGTAACACTCAGGGTGGCAATAGCACGGGGCGAGCCCTGCCTGGTTAGGATGCAGGAATCTTTTATTTTGCATGGGAGGTTGGACCGTGTACAGAGTGGTCTCTAATAGACAAAACCACCATCACCACTAGCTCAAACTAAATATTTTGGTAAAACACATTGGGCTTCTTCAGTGAATGTGTTTATTTAATTCACAGGCACACTGGCCATCACCTAACAGTCTCTTGTCCCAGAGCATCCTGCTTATCAGCTGTTCTTTGCATTCATGTAGCTGGAGGAAAGGTCTTTGTCTGTGGACTTACTGCCTGATTCAAACCATGGTGGTGGTGGGGGGCCCCGTGAGGCAGTCACCCTGAGGGGAACCAGAAGTCACAGTCAAGGTGAAGTTGGCTAGGCAGGCAGGAGAAGCTGAAGTTGACGGACAACTACCAGTGTTTGCCTGCTTCTTGGCCAGCGGTACCTTTTCCCCCTTAGTGTAAAGAACAGAGGACTTGTAATTCCAACACCTAGGTCGATTTTTAGCTCCTGTAAATCTTTTATGTTCTGACTCTGTAAAATGAGCTGAGTAATACTTACTTGCGGGTTAAGTGGCAAAATTAGAGCAGAGTGCTTTGGCAATGGTAGAGCGATGTAGACATTTATGCTGTTGTAAGGACCACTGCATACATGGTGTGGGCTGGGCACTGAGCAAGGGTCCCATCTTTAAGGGGGCTCTGATGTCCATTAGAGGCACAATCCGTTTGTGCACGTCCTACACTCTTCCAGCAGAGGGCAGCAAAGGCCGGGTTTCAGGAATCAGCTCTGCGCCATGTAGGGAAAGCGCGTCCAAGAAGGGACCCCCCTTGTCTAGTTCACACGAGGGCATTGTATGGGTAAATGGAGGCCCTGATATCAGTATTCATCCTTGGCGAAGAAAGAACAAGGTATTGACTTGACAGTTACTTAAGCATAAAGCGTGCGAGGCACAGAGGAGACAGAGCGATGACAAGACTGACCCATTTGGTGACTTCATTTGACTTCCATGCAGTGAACACGGACACAAGACAGTTAATCACAGTCGTGACAAGTCCCACAGAGAATACAATGCAGGGCTCCACGGAGGCGTATCGGGGAGACCCACCCTGGCCTGGGAGGCAGAGAATGCTCTGTTCTAGGTGAGGCCTGGGGGAGGTGTAGCGAAGGGAGGGATGAGGATGGGAGGATGGATTTGGGGAGGAAGTACGTGTGGGGTGGGGTGGGGTAGGGTGGGGTGGGGTGGGGTGGGGTGGGCACACTGAGGAGGCCTGAGGAGGAGGGAGAGTGAAGTGTTCGGTGTCCAAGTGAAATCAGGCTGGTGGTGAGCCTTGGGGCGTGGGTAGGGACTGGATGATGGGAGTGCGTTGGTGATGTTCTGTGTCTTGACTGGGGTGCTGGATACATGTGGTCTCTTCCTTTGTGTCACTTCCTCAAGCTGTACACTCCCGGAATGTGCATTTGTCCATAAGCACGTTACACCAGTGCTACTTGACACGTGGCCTGTGACAAGGGCTTGACCAGGTGGACATCAAAGCACTGCTATTCCCACCAAGGTGGTCTTGCTGTGAAAACAGTGTGTTCAATGTCACAGTTGGTTTACAGGCCCCGTGTTTTTGCAATAAACGGGCTTGTAGATGACACCAGTCTATAGTCCCCACCTGGAGTAGGGCCCGTTATACTTTAATAATAAATTAAAGGATAAAAAAGGGCCAATGTGGCTGCTGTCCAAAAAGGGAAGGGAGAGTGACAAGACAGAATGCTGAAGAAGAAAGTTATAAAAGCAGAAGGAAATGGATGCAGGAAGAGGAGAAGGAGGGGAGGACATGGGCCCCAAGGGGCCCAAGAGTTCAGAGGGGCAGAGGCAAGCCTGGGGCCTGACCCGCAGAGACCGGCCCTGCACCCCGAGTGACACAGGAAGAGAAAGCCCGTCCCCGCCGGCACCGGAACGCTGCCGGTCTTGCTCGGGTGACGGCTTTCACCAATCCTCGCTCGCTCACCCTTTTGGGGAAGGTTTTTCTCATGCTTTGTCGACGGACAGGAATGGACATCTTGCTTCCTTTTCTTTTCTAAAAAATAAGAAAAGTCAATAGTCACTTATATCTGGAAACACAGATTTACATGCTTTGTACGTCAACCACTTTAAAGTAATTTTTCTGGTCTTTCTACCAGTTTGAAGAAGATAGATACGATTTCTTATGAAATCATAGCATTAAAATAACAAGCTCATGTTAATAGATAGGAAGGCTAATAATACTGTAGAAGACAAATTTGCACAAATTATTATATAGTCACAGTACACTCTCAGTTAACCGGCATCCATGGGGATTGGTAGATGCCGGATAAATGTGAGTTGACTCCCCATTGCTGGTTGCTTGAGATTTTGCCGGTTGCTTGAGTTCCAGTTAATGGAGAGTCTACTGTAATATGTGAAATAATGTGTGTATATATATGTTTAACACAAACACTAAAAGTAAATAAAAGATGTAGCCTTGACATATTACATAGAAAGGGCTTTTAAAGGCTGAACCACAGAGCATAAGGCAGTGGTGCTCAATGCTAGGAAACTTTGCCCCCAGGAGATATTTCGGAATCTTGCACAATCTCTGTGTGTGTGTCTGATTGCTAGAGGCCAGGGACACTGCTAAGCATCCCAGGGAGCACATTACAGCTTCCACAACACGTCATTACCCAGCCCTAAATGCCAATAGTGCCAAGCCTGTGAAACTCTGGCATAAACCCTACTGGGAAAAGATAAACTGGTTTTCTAACTCAAATGAACAAAAACAGTCTCTACAACCAAACATTTCTCAAGTAAGTTAAAAGACAAATACAAAATAAGAAAAATTGCAATAAGATAACAAAGGATTAATTTCCCTAATTGATTAAACAACAACAACAACAACAACAACAAAAAGAATAGTCTCATATGAAAGTGGACAAATATGAACAGGTAATCCTCCAAAGGAAAACATGATAATGAAACTTGTATTTAAAACCAGGTATTTTAGTAAAAACAGGCTAGATGATGCTGTGGTGATGTCTGGTCCTCCCAGACCTCGGTGGTTTATTACAGGCGTGGCAAGCTGTGGCCTATCAGCTCAATGCCAATTTTGGAAATAAAGTTTTATTAGAACACGGCCAGGCTTATTTCATTATATATTTGTCTCTAGCTGCTTTCATGCAACAATGCCAGTGTTGAGCAGTTGCAATGGCGACTGTATGGCCAGCAAAGCCTAACTATTTATTATCCGGCCCTTTTTAGAAAAAGTTTGCCAAGAGCTGGTTTAGAACAATGTAGGTTTACTTCTTCTTCCCGCTACATGTGGACCGCAAGCTAGATGAGGTTTCACGTCCCTGACACTCATGGATCCTGGGGACAGAGTAGCCTCTGCCTAGAACATCACTGGTCCCCTGGCAGAGGGAAAGACAACACAAGGGCTCTTAAAGCTTTGGTGTGGAAGTGACCCTGTCACCTCCGCCCACATTTCTTTGGCCATGTCAAGTCATATGGCCATTCCTGAGTCCACAGGGCCAGGGGTACATAAGCTTCTGGAATACAGTGAGCAGTAACATCACGGCATGTTTAACCACATGCACAGTGCAGAGAAATTCAGAGAGAAGCCCTGGTGGACTATCTTCGCTTTCAATCTGTCAAACACGGGGTGGGGGGGGGGGGGAAGTCTTAGTATTTCTAGTGTTGATGAAGGTATAAGGAAAAGGGCCTCCACACCATGTTAATGGGAGTCTAAACTGGCAACAATTTGATTGTCAGTGTGAGCTATTTTTAAATATGCAAACTTATTGACCAATTCACTTCTAGAAACTACCTGTTAAGAATTGCTACTGAGAATGTGTCCACTTTGGGGATTGGTGACAATCTCCCCAGTGGGCCAGCCTGAGTCAGAGAGGAATCTCCAGGCTCAGTGCAGCAATGGTGACTCTACTATAGAAACGTGAACAGTGCACACTGGGAAGTGGTCACGTGAGCCCACATGGCACAGCTGAGGTGAACTGTGCACTGGGGACACACTTACTTCTTCCAGCAAATGTTCTCGCACCAACCGTTCTCCCTGCTCTGTCTCCACGTCCTTCTTGTCTGCACTGCTCCCCGCTTCTACTACTAATTGCGCGTCCGCCCAAGCCCGGGCCTGCTGCATGAGACCCTTGCACACTGAGCCTTCCGACGGCAGATGCTGTCCCCAGCCTTACCCTTAGGCTCAGATGTTTGGGCGTAGTTAGTCCTTGCCTTTTGGGTCCTTGTCACCATCCTTGAGTTCCTGGTTGAGTTGTTCTTCCTTTGAGTCACTTGAGCCATCACTTGGAGTTTCTCTTGGGTTCCTGGGCCAAAGAGTGACTTGTGAATAGTTTCCGTTGGGGTCCCCAGTGGACCCCCTCCTCCCCGTATTAGTGAATGCCCGTCTCATGCCCCTACACTGTGAAATCTCTGTCCTCTTGTGCCTCATTTTTGTTTACTATGTCTGCGTGATCACCCCTCTCCTTCCTTGTGTTCCTTTCACCCTGAGTCACACTACACCTTCCCGTTCTCTTTCCTTCTTCAACTTCTCTTTTTGCCTATTATTACAATAACGTGTGTGTCAGTAAGAATGTAAGCTCCACGTCTGCTTTGCTCCCTGAAATCTGGGTGTCTGGGTTCTCCTTCTTTTGCGAGGAGGAGTCTTTTGCTGGGACAGCCTAGGGGACTGGGTGACTGGCCATGCCCCAGTGATGCCCCGTTGGCCGTGTGGCTGGGAAGGAGCCCCAGTGAGGACCCTGAGGAACTGCAAAGGTGTACCGACTTATGCTTACCTCTTGGGAGCATGTTTTTCTGTCTTCTGTTTGAACTTGAATGGTTATTTTCTTTTCTTCTTCTTTCTAAAACAGAAAAAAAAAATCACCTGTTATGGCTATAAATATGGATCTACAAGCTTGAGATGTCAATACTTAAAAATCAATTTATCGTCTGTCTTCCCACCAGTTAGGGAAGCAGGAAACTGAGATCTTTGTTAAAAAAGTACCCCATTTCACTTGGAAATGCACAAGGTTGAAGAAAGAAGTAGTGAAGACATTCTAAATGATTAACGTTTATATTATGCTGTTTTTTTTCAAATTTATAACCAGGTTTTTCAAGCTTAAAGAAAATAGAGAGATTATTGTAAGCCGAAGAGATAAAAGGTTTTTTAACCAAAGTTCAAGGCCAGAAATCATCAAGGTACATAGATTTGATTGTTTAAAAAATTAAAAATATCTACATTTCTTAAAATATCCCAACATTAAAACAAAAAATGGGAAAAATTGCAATGCAATAAAATATGGAGGGTTAATATTCTTAATACACAAAAGATGAATAGCACACCAGGAAAGTGGCCAAAGAACATAAATTGACAATTGTTACAGAGCAAATACAAATAACAAATTTATTTAAAAATCATCTTTAAACCACTAATAATAAAAAAATGCATTGGCATATACAACCCTTCAAAAAGTTGTATCATATCTAGGTTGATGAGAACATAGTTAATGAGCACTCATATATGTTAAAGAGAATGTACATTTTCTACAGAACAATTTGGTAACATATATGAAAATCAAGATAGCAAGACTCTAAACAAGTAATTGCACATTTAGAAATTACTTGTTAAACAAGTGTGCAAAGGTACAAACACACATGAACGTGGTTTCTATTTTCATATAAAATTTGGAAATAGTTTAACTGTCCATCAATAGGTAATTTAACAATTATTTAAACAGATGGTGAATCATACAATAATGTGCTAAGTAACTAAAAAAGGGAAAATAGATATGTGTGTTAAATGCACAATGGATAAAGTGTTTACAGAATAGACTGTGTAGTAGTAAATATATAATACAGGAGACTCTCAGTTAACCAGCAGCCACGGGGCTTGGTAGATGCTGGATAAATGTAAGTGACTCTTTGTTAACTGGCACTCAAGCAACCGGCACACTCAAGAGACCAGTATCACGGCCTTGTCGCCTGCGAGGGGCTGGGAACGTAACTTTCTAAGTGTCTGGGAAGGGCAGGAGAACCGGAAACAGTGCAGAACCCAGTCTGCAGGGTGGGTGCTGCTGGGTGTTCCTTTTTCTCTGGTCTTCTTTTGTCTTTTTTTTTTTTTATTCATTTTTACTGTTAGACTTATTGGGGTGACATTCCTTTTGTTCTTAATAGTCAAGCCCCTCACGTTGACGCGAGGACTAACTTTTCCAGTCCTGGCAATGAAATGGTAACAGAACGACTACATGCAGACTTTAGGGA
This sequence comes from Lyroderma lyra, assembly GCA_004026885.1. Lineage (NCBI taxonomy): Eukaryota > Metazoa > Chordata > Mammalia > Chiroptera > Megadermatidae > Lyroderma > Lyroderma lyra. The sequence continues at coordinate 21,623 of PVJL010007466.1, read as the reverse complement.
GTGTCCTTCAACGGAAGAGGTATGCCCCTCCTTGACCTTGTCTCCTTCACTTAGGCTGGACTCCCACCATGGCGATGCCACATGCTGAGGATGGTGATGCAAGAGGCCAGAATGAGCCTGGGGTTTCCTGGTGTACGAAGCCAGCCCCTGATCACCTACCTCCATTTAAGGGAGAGAAATAAGCTCTCTTATTTTAGTACTATTTTTTTTTTTTTTTGGTGGTGGTGGTGGGGGGTACACTTTACTGTCACACACAGCAAGACAATCCTAATGGCTGCTGCACATGACAGAACATTTTCTGTATTGAAAAAGTCAGGTTAACTGTTTGAAAAATCACAGGTTTTATTTTCTGGCTTGGACGTCTTTTGTAGCCCAGGGGCAGAACACCTCTACCCTACACTTACGCTTTTCTCCAGGCGATCTTCCAAAAGATGGTTCACTTTCATTACCCAGGTCATCTAGGAAGAAATGCATATAAGCCGACTTTATATGTCTTGACCACACTAATTTCAGACAATATTAGTGGGCAAATTTTCAACGGTCTTATTTTTATCCTTTTCTGATGGAGAATCATGGCTCCTAAAGATAATTCTAGAACCCAAGATGTTAGTCCTGTGCCAGCCAACCTTTCTCCACAGTATCTTCTCAAACCCATTAATCGCTTACGTGTCTCAATGTTCTCATCTGTAAAAACTGAATTAATTACTCAAACTTCTCCAAGGCTGGGGGTGAAAAGGAATAGAATTTGTCCATGAGAAAATTGGTCGTTACCACAGCAATCGGTGCAATGTAGGAGAAAGGACAAAGATGGCCATGCGTTTTAAGGGAGTCAAATTTTAACACATTCTTTCCGACAACAATTAGATATTTGTTGTTTGGGAGTCACAGCTGTCATGTGCGAATTCTGTAAATTGGTGCCACAGTGATCACATCACCAACAAACACAACAGTGTTCGGCAGTTCTCCAAGGACAGTGGTAACGACATGCATGACGGCAGCGATGACAAGTGGGTTAACTGCACTGCTTTCCCCGCACGTGCCCATCATAATGTCATGGGCTCGTGCTCCGTCACACCATTACATGTGTGTTTATGATGAGAAGGATCATGTGAGACACGTGGAGCTTGGACCCGTGGAAAGAAACCTGATCCATGGCTTGTGCATTTGCAATCAAGTACCAAGAATATGTTTAGAGCATGAACTCTAAGTGGTGGGAATATTGCTGGAAAATTCGTGCTTGGGGGAAAATCTTACTCTTTTTATATCTCAGGCACAAATAAATGTGTACAGTCCCCAAATCAATATATAATACATTTGTGATATTAAATATCATGGGGGGTGTTCTTGATTAGGAAAAGTCATCTCAGTGGGCCCCCTAGGGCAGGGCTAATGAGAAAAAGGGATGAGAAACTCTGGTGTAGGGTGAAGCAGTGCTGAGTCTGGGCTCCGGATGGGCACACTCTGAGACCTGTAGTCCTTCCTCTGTGCCATGCATGGTACTTGGTGCTGTGCTAGGCACCTCCTGGGGTCTTGTTTCTTCATCTATTTCTGAAGCATCATCACTGACTTCTGAAGAAAACGAAGACATTCCTTTCAGATATCAGTAAATGCCCCCTGCAAAGTTTCATGGGGAACCTCCCAGAGGCCCAGGAAGGACTCTGCCCATTCTGGGGCTGAAGGCTGGAGGTTTTGGGTCTTGCTAGAGCCTCTACAGTGCTCTCCCAAGAATGCATCTACCGCAGGGCTGGCTCTCACTTGGGGGACAGCAGGGTAAGGCTGGCCAGCAGTGGCTCCTCTATTAAAGGAGAGGTCCAGGAAAAGAGCAGTCATCTGAACCCCTGAACCAGAGGCTCCAAGTGAGGTTGTGAGCTCCTGGGAGGTCCTGGGAACCCTTTCAGGAGATCTTTGAGGTCAAAACTGTTTTCAAAATAAGGTATTCTTTGCCTTTTGCACTATGTACATCTTTGTACAGACAGAGCAAGAGCCATGGCAGGTAACTTAATACAAATCAAAGCCACGTCCCCAAACCTTAGGAGCAGTCATTGTATTCTTCATCGTCACTCATAATAAAAAAAAAAATCCAGAGTTAATTCAGAATCTTCTTGATTATCCAGTAAAATTATTAACTGCATTAAATTTCTATCCTTGAGTACACATCTCCTTAATAGTCTTTGTGAAAACCTGGACAGCACATATAATACCATTTGCTGCATCTTGAAGTTCCATGATTGTCTCAAGAAAAATATCTGTGTGATGGTTTGAGATGCAACTCCGTGCATAAGTTACTGGTCAATATTTTTCAAATGTCCCTGATAATAATAAATCTTGCATGAGAAGATGCAAAATGCAAGATCACATTGTGTATTTTATTGCAACCAAGTGTGAAAAGTTCACTAATATGGTTTCAGATTCCACACTACAATGACCCTTAAGAAACTATCCCATGTTGAGTTTTGGCGTAGTATCAAAGAAGATCCACAGATATCTCAAAGAATTGTTAAAATACTCCAATCTTTTCAACGACAGATCTGTGTGAGGCTGGATTGTCTTCCTATACTTCAACTAAAGCAATGTATCACAACTGATGGAACACAGAAGCAGATACAAGAGTCCAGCTATCTTTGAACAAGCAGGACATAAAAGAGATTTGCAAATACCATGTACAATGATGCTATTCTTCTCATTAATTTTATTTGCAAAATATGTTTTTCATAACAACATGTTACTTACGTTAACAGGTAATTGGTTTATTATTCCTTTTAAAGGAATTAACATAAAATATTTTTAAATAATCAGTTTTCATTTCTGGTAAGGTACATATAGACAGACATAAAGAACATAAACAAAAGTTCCTTGGGGGTCCTCCATAATTCTTGAGTGTAACGGAGTCTTAAGACCAAAAAGTTTGAGAGCTGCTGCACTAGGACCCAGCCGAGGTCACCAGCACCCTGTGACTACAGCTGTTTCTTCAACAAAAACTCCTCAGATGTAACAGGTATTTGTTTCCTCTCTGTCACGCTTGTCAGACCACATCATCTCTTCCTACACTGCGCCCCACTTCTACCAGTACCTTTCCATGTCCGCCCAAACCCATGCCTGCTGCATGAGACCCTCGCACACCGAGTCTTCCGATGGCAGATGCTGTCCCCAGCCTTACCTGCGGGCTCAGATGTTTGGGCGTAGTCGGTCCTTGCCTTTCGGGTCCTTGTTGCATCCTTTGAGTTCCTGGTTGAGTTGTTCTTTCTTTGAGTGGCCTGATCCACCACTTTGAGCTTCTCCTGGGCTCCATGCCCACGTGAGGTGGTTTCTAGGCCAAATAGTGACTTGTGAATAGTTTCCGATGGGGTCCCCAGTGGACCCCCTCCTCCCAGTATTAGTGAATACTCGTCTCATGCCCCCAGCCCCCACACCGTGAGATCGCTACACCTGTGCCTGTGCCTGACTTTTCTCCTGCTGTTTCGCTCTAATCACGTAGTTTTGCTTATGTGAACTTTTCCTTGCCCTCCAAACTCACTATCAGGCCTCACTCTTTGTAAAACCTGTTGTAACCTCCTAGGTAAATTTGGAGGCACCCCAGCACAGTGGGGCTTACTTCCTGGTTCCTGTCTGAGTTATACCTGCTCCCAGGAGGTGGCTCCATACCAGTAAAAATGGCCAGGTGGTTTGCTCCAGCAGAGGAGGGGCCTGATAAAGTACCTCTCCACGTTCCCAGCTCAGGGGGGGTCCAGGGGCCCTTAGGGGGTTATTTATTTATTTTTTTATTTTTTTATTTTATTTTTATTTTTAAAATTCATTTTTATTGTTAGACTTATTGGGGTGACATCTGTTAGCAAGGATTACATAGGTTTCAGGCATACAATTCTACAGTGCATTGTCAACTGGATGTATAATAAGTTCACCACCTAATGTGACTTCTTTCCATCACCTTATATTTAGCTTCAGGGGGTTTTTTAATGGGGAAAGTGCAACGTATCAAAGGACTGAGAGGCAGGGACCCCTCTGTGGAGGGTGAAGATAAGATTGAGAGGGTTTGCAATGTGGGGGGAGGGTCGGGGGAGGGGGGAGGGAGGAAGGGGTTGGGGAACTGTGCTTTCTTATTGAAAGAAGAGATCACAATTTTCAATGGTTGTGGTCTTTAGAAGCTGACCCAGTGGGATGACCGTGGTCTAGTGGAGGGTGAGTATCTCTATGGAGGCCTGGGAGGATGCGCACATGGCACAGCCACAACGTCTCCTGGCAGGCGAATGACGAGTTTTATTATTTATTTATACATCCAAGTGGCAGGTGGACTATGAGTTCTTTATTCATTTATTTATCTATTTATTTGTTTTTACATCCAAGTGCCTATTTTGGAGGAAGTAGGAGTTGCTAAAAGTTAGAGAGGTAGTACCAGGACCCACAAGGAGTTCAATCACGGCAGTTTCTGAATATTTATCCCAAAGACATGAGGCAACCTAAAGGAGCCTAACATGTGCCTTAACTGACAAGTTCAATGTTTTCCCCCTATCATCAAAGGAGGGTCTCAGAGAAATGAGAACTGCTACAGAAAATAAAGAATGCCACTTTTCTATTTTTCTTGCACACAAGCATGTGGTATGTGTATTGTCAACATAACTAAGTCAGAGTTTTTTTTTTTTTCTCTAAATCTTGGATCTCTTTTCAGGTGTGTGTGTGTGTGTGTGTGTGTGTGTGTGTGTGTGTGTGTGCGTGTGTGTGTGTTTAGTATATTTAATAAAGGTGATTATTGTGTGTAAAATAACGTGACTCTTAGAACCATCTCTGTAAACTTTTTTGTTTAAATACAATAGGAAGAGAGACGTATCTGGAAGGGCCTGGACTCTTCTGCTCCATTTGGTAACTTAGGAGAGAGAAGTCCCAGCATGTCAGAGTGAGCCAAGCAGAGTAGGCTGACACCAGACCTGGGAGCCCAGAGGTGCCTCCTCTCTAACAAGGTCACAGCTCTGACCAGGGAGCACGCAATGTTGCATAGTCACCATAATGTTCTTGGCCCCGGTCCCTTGAGGTGTAGTGCATTATGGGAGTGGACGCCCTGGTACAGTGATGCTGGCCAGAGGGCAAGTGGACCATCTGTGCCCATCCTCAACTTGGGATAATGAAAATCTGGAGGAAAATCTACTTCTCTGCTATGAGATTTCCCTCCCATAACCCTTAGTTCATATCGTACCCTAGGCTGATGGTAGTATTTAGGACTCCTCCACATAACACAATAATAAATCCATGAACTATCCTTCACCAGACCATTCTCCAAATTATGAGATACAGCAAATATAATTTCTTTCTTTCTTTTTTTTAATTCAAGAAATAATTATTGCCTCATTTGTGTCCGGAGATTACCATCTAGACATTACCAGCCTAGAAGGGACACATTACACAAGAAATTATAATAGAGTATGTAGAATCTTCCCGAAGGCCTAGTGCTAGATGCTATAGAAACAGGTAGAGAAACCAACTTAGCTAATTTAGGGGTCAGTGGATGGCATCATGAGTAGACACTGAAGTCAACATGTGTGATGAATAGGAGATAGCTAAACATTTGTGGCAAGGAGTGTAGGGTAAGAACTTAGCATCCAGAGACAGCAGCATGTGTCCAGGATCAAAGAGAAATGAAGTAAGAGAAAAGGAAATTAAAGTTGGAGTGCTTTTTTAGTTTCACATGTACAAGAGAACATATTACTTAGACATTTACAGACCTTATATAGTGACCCCAACAGGTCTATTTTCCATTTGATACCTTACACAACTATCACAGTAGCCCTGACTAGATTCCCTGCACTGTATTCTGCATCCCATCCCCCACAGCGCTCAAGCTGTGTAACTGCTCCATAAATTAAATGACTCTTGAAGTGAAGAGAAAAATGAGTTATCATTTGTGAGACCATTGGGAATATGAACGAGATCGTTCACTCTGCTCATGAAAAGACATGAATGTGGCTTCCCTGGGCCACGATGGAAGAATCGTCTTGGGCCACACATAAAATGCACTCACACTAACAATAGCTGATGAGCTAAAAAAAAGGTTGCAAAAAAAAAACCCCTCTCACTTCATCATGTTTTAAGAATGTGTGTTGGGCCACATTCAAGGCTGTCCTGGGTCGGAGGTTGGACACTCCTGGCAAAGACAGTGGGCACAATCTTGAAATGGACAAGTCAATAATTGAGTTCTAAAGTTACTCCCCAAGTGCATATTTGCATCCTCTCTCAGCAAGGGGCACAACCATTCACCCAGCCAATTCCAGCCAGAAATGAGAGATAAGCCTTGATCGATATTGATTTCTCTTTCTTTCTTCTCTCCCTCCCTCTCCCCTCGTCCTCAGCTTCCAAGTCATTAAGTCCCAGCAACTTGACCTCCAAACTGATCCTGACTTGGCCCTTTTCTCCATCTTCACTGCCACACACACATCCAGGCTACTACCCGCGCTCAGCACCTGCCCTCCAAAGGACTGCCCTGCTTCCATTGTTTTGATTTCCAATTCTTTACACAGAACCAACCTCAGTCCTGTCGAGTTTAACACTGGATGGTGTCCCTTCACTGACTGGATCTCTTCAAAGGTGCCCCATTGGATTTAGAATAAAATTTGACCTCCCACACTTGGACCTGCAAACCTCTAGCCTCCTCCTGAACGTTCCTCTTGCCTCGTGGACAGCGTTTTTTCTGGTGTGTCTTTCTTGGAGCTGACCAGATACATCTTCTTCTTTTCTTTCCTAAAAAGAAAGGGTAGAGATCGCCTTTTACAGCCACGCGTGTGGACGTGCCAACCCTTTGTCAACGATTTCCAGCATTTACTTTTGGATAATGACCACAGCGCCAGGGAGGTCACATGAAGTGAAGGCGCGGAGGGCAGAAGGAATTCCAAGGTGGCAGAGGAGGGGGAGACGTGAAGAAAAGAAGACAGTGATTTAGGCAACTCGTTCTAGAAGCTTGGCTATGAAAAGGAAGGGAGGGGGCTCTGGAGGCAGTTGAAGTGGGATAAGGATCAAGAGAAAGTTCTCGTATGAGCCGAAAGAGTCTTGGCCATTGGCCGGATGCAAATCCTTGTGACAGAAGAATGCTGACGCCCCAGGAGGGAGCAGGGGTCGGGTTGCCTTGTAGAGGAGGGAACCAGAGGACGCAGACAGACACGGGGGTGTGTATGAGGGGCTGGCAGTCCAAACCGAGGGGATTTCCGTCTGATTCCTGCCAGTGAAGTGGGAGGAAAAGTGATCCTCTGAGCTAAAAAGGAGGCAGTGAGAAGGTCAGGGGTTTGAAAAAAAGGGCTCAAGGTGTGGAAGGAGCTGCCCAGGAAGTGGGATGGGCACACGGTGGGGAGGGGTCATTTGCGCGGGGCCCTCAGGCCCACCTGTCCCCAGCAATGCCTGTGGTCAGGTGCAGGGTGCACACAGCAAGTACGGGTACCTGCAAGACCCACCGGAGGGTTCTGGAAAGGACAGAGAGTCAAGGCAGGGTGAGTATCGGCCACGTTACTAAAACAAGGCATCTTGGACTCCAAGCTAGTAGGAAGGGGCGTGAAGAAAGACAGACGAAGGACTGGGAAGGGGCAAAGGCCAGTGCACTGGTCACCCAAGTGAGGTGCAAGGACGGCTGCAAAGGGGACGTACTGTGAGGAAGAAATAGAAATGGGGACTTCTGAACTCAGTTTTAAAGACAGGGCTGAGGAGGCGAGATCAGAGGCTGAATAATAGCTGTAGAAGGAGCAAATGTCAAGGATTTGTGTCAAAAAAATAAAAAGGGAATTCTTAAATTAATTGCTGGGAAGGTGGGCCAGCTTTGAGTGATGAAAGGGCCTGGAGATTGCCTTTGAGAACAGGAGGCCAGGACGTGGTGGAGGAGGACGTCATGAGAAATGAGTGGGTACAGGATGGGAGAGGTCCGCGGGCTGGGTGGGCCTGTTGCCCACGCGTCCCTAGAAGGGGTCCAGGATAATGGCAGGACTTGAAACGACAGAAAAACTCTAAGTCAGCCTTGAGGTCTGCTGAGGAATGGCGGGACATCTGTGGATGACAGTGATAAAGGAGGGAGTGTCTCACTAGAATGGTTAAGCCTCAAAAAATAGGATGGCAGAGCAAGGATCACGGGGTGGACATCCAACCTGCCCTCCCGTGCCAGGTGAGCCACAGCAGAGTCCAGGGAGCCACATCTTAAATGTCTTAAGACAAGACCATGTCCTCTTGGGAAATCAACTTTCAGTTAGAGAAGGGGGTGCGACTAACCCTCTAAGAAGTTGTGGATATGGGACAGCATGGGGATTTCAGAACAGGCAATTTCAATGGGTGCTCATTTCAATGGCCCCAAATGCCTTCTATAATTTTCATGAAGGCCTCAAAGGAGACACAGTGAATGAGAACTGCAGAAACAAATTGTACCGAGCATCGTGGCTGCCGTCACTTAGCGGGAGCTCATGACACGGAATGATCAGAAAGACAGAATGCAGCTCCAAACCCCTCCTCCTGACGTCTACAGGAGAAGGGCCATCTTTACCTTTCTTGTTGGAAGTCGTGCTGGATGGCCCCTGGGCCTCGTTTGGATCCTTTGGTTCAGGAGAATCATTTTTTATCACTGACAAACGAAACAGAGGTCAGAATGGGCTGAAGGGAGTGTGCTGAGGAAGACGAGTGGGAGAGCGGGAGGGTGCACACGGGTGTGGCCCAGGGCTGGGGACCTGCCCGTGCTTGGGGCTCCCTGGCTCCGCCTTGATTCCATCAACTTGCAGTGATCATGACCTCTGTGACTGTCACAGAACTAGGGCACAATTGCCCCGCGAGGAGGGCTCAGTTTGGCCCATTTCGAGGGACTTCCTTTATGGAATGGAAGAGAAGTGCAGGTGCTCCCAGCAGCCCTCACTCAGGAAATGAGGCAGAGGGCAGTGGAAGTGGTGACCTGAGTCCTGAGAGCCACAGTGAAGGTGAGCGTCTGCCCCGTGCAAAACACATGTCATTGCTTTGATGTCTGTAAAGGGACACTTTTAACCTGCTCTATTTGTGATTATTTCGTCTTGAGCAACAGTGGAGGGGGCTAAGTGCCTTGTGCACTTCCGTATACTTCCGGGGCAGCAGGGGCCGGCCTGCACGTATCTGTACCAGCAAATAAATACAAAGTCCTCGGTTTCTGCTGCACGAAGAGAGACAGAAGGGCCTGAAGCCACAATGAACCAAGGCCCATCTCAGGAAGGGCTGTGTCACCCTCTTGTTTATACAACGCTGTGACACCCCTCTCAAATTCTGGCCCGCTTAGGAACAGGTCACGGAGGCAGGTGACAAGCAGTTGCTAGACCTTTTAAACAATTTGTTGCATTTAAAAAAAATGTTTCATGATATCAATTCTCAAAAATCCAAACAGAGAAATCGGGAGGGTTGAAAGTGAAAGTTCCCCGCAGCCAGTGTGGGGGCTGGGAAGGAGGACCCCCGCATGCCGGGACCCCAAGTCAGTGTAGGGGTGCGCGGAGATTTTGCTGGCTTTGCACTTCGGCACAGTGGTTTTGAGCTCTCCTTGAGTGAAGTGGCCTCGGACAGTGGCTGAGTCACACAGTCCTGCCCTGACTGTCCTTTGTGCTTTTCCCCGGGGTCCCGCCACTGTCCCTTCTGGCAGCGGGAGGCTCCCCCTTTGCAGACCCCTTAGTAGTGTTCGAGTCCAGGTCCAGTGGGCAGTAGTCGGGCTCCTGTCCCTAGTTGTCGGTGCCCCCCTCCTGGGCGACCTGCAATCCCCAGGGACTGTCTCCATGTAGGAGTCCTGGTCCCCTGCCTGTCTGAGCTCCCGGGGGCCTGGGTGAGCCACTGGAAGCTGGGCCACGATGGCGGTTAGGATATCAGCGAGGCGAGCCCTGACCCTAGAAGATTCAAATGGACCCGAAAATGAAGGTGGACCTAAGTCATCCAGAGCAAGATTACCTGAGACAGGGGCTGGGGGAGCACGGGGCAGCTCTTGAGCATCTTCCTTTCCTTTCGTTTGGGATGTCAGGTTGTCACTGGACACTGAGCAGAGGAAGAAAAGGAATTTCAGGTCCCAGGACCAGCAAGCAGGCACCAGAATCGGGGGAAGGAGAACAATCTATTCTAGACGGTAGAAATGATGTGGCCAACGGAACACCAAGGCCAGCTGAGGGAGGGACTGCGTGGGGGACGGCCATCACTCCCTTTCGATTGGCTGTGTACTCATTCCATGGTGGTACGTACTCTTCCCCTTTCAAAACCTGGAAGACGGGCTCTTACACGGCTATTGGCTGCGTGATGATGTTCACCTACTTCGGACGGTACGTGTCAGAGCTTCTAGTCATGGCCACAGGCACCCTAGGCTAGGTATGCACAGGTGTCAGGCAGGGTCTGTTTCTCACCTGGTGGGGTCTTTTCTTTCTGGATGATTCTAGGAAGAGCCCTGGCAGGGCCAGGGGGGCTGGATGGTTCATCCAGGACGTGAGCGCTGTGCTGCGTGGGTGTCCTGGGCTCACTGACTCTGGGTGCAGGGGTTGGGTGGCCGGATGGGGGGCTGCAGGACGGGGGCAGGGGTAGCAGGGTCTGGCCGGGCCTTCTTTCTGCTGGGTTGGCTGGGACTTCGAGGAGGACTGGCGTGGTTCTGTTCCATGTTCCGTAGGAGGTGGCAACTGGCATGGGGGAAGAAGCACACATCAGCAGCTTAGAAACGCAGACTTATTCTGGGACGGGATTTCTTTACACGTGCCTTTCAGCAGATCAGGGGCATGGGGCACAGAACCCATTCATCATCATCATCATCATCCACTCGTGGCCTCTGTCTCATTTACCAATTCGATTTGGGCATTTCGTGCTTTCATGATAACTGTATCTAGCCTGATCTAACACCAGTTTCATAAAGTTGAGTTTCACTTTGTACCCAGGGATTTAATTTTCTTTAAGTTTGGTTTTGGACAACGAGGTATGATGCTACAACTGTAATAGATGCTCCTGTTTTAATGAATATACGTATCACACCTGCCTGTAACAAATAAGATAAAATATAAATTCCTTTGCATGGTGTGTGAGGACATTTCTATTTTCATTTCTGCAGCCTCTGGGCCTCCTGGCCGGCACTGTATAGTCTGGCCATGCCCAAGTGCCTTCCTGTCCCCAAGACCCCCGGCCCTTGGCCTTCCCCATGCTGAGTCCCTGCAACGCCCATGCTGGGTTTGTCTTAGGATTGTCCTCCGTCCTTTATTCAGAGGTACAATTGTCTCACCCAGTGGATAGAAAATGGCAAGTAAGGTCGGATTCTGGAGAGGGGCCCAGAGAAAACCCCCCGACAAAGTTGTAGATGGAGAAAGATGGGGGTGGTCACCCAGGGCGATGTGTGGTGCCTCTGACTGTCACGCTGCTTGGCGCGGCCTGGGAGAACACCCTCTGCCAGCCCCGCCCCAGCACTGCCAGGGCCACGGGCAGCTGTGCCTGCCTCCTGGAGGGTGACTTGGCTCTTTCGCTGCCCCTTTAGCTCAAGGAGCCATTTCTCCCTTTGGGGAGAAGCCCCTTGATGGCCAAGCATCAGAGAGCAGATGAAGAGCTGTCCACCGCGGTGGCGCCACGAGTAGAATGTCACCATCCAGTGAGGTCTGTGGGTCTCCCCTTGTCATTCTCAGCTGAGGGAACCGTCTGTTTTGGCCGGAGGGTTCTTCTTGCAGCCTAACATGGTTTTACTGTCTGCTCCTCCCACTTCTTTCGTCCCAGCTCTGCCCGGCCCTTTAGTTCTCCTCGGTGATGCGCGGGGACCCTGCTCCTTCCCAGCGCGGGTCACGCCGCCCTTCTGTCGCAGACCCTCTCTGTCCATCTGTGCTCACAGTCGCCCTTCCTTCCTCCTTAGCCGCCTGCCTCCCCTTCGCGTGCTCCCCATGCTGCCCACGGCCGCCCTTGTTCGGAACAGTGATTGAAATCTCAGGGCCTGGCGCTGGGAGATGGAAGAGACCTCCGGCTCTGCTCCTAAGGGAAGTAGCTTTGGGAAAGGTATGCTGACCTTTAATTTCTTTACGTGTCACACAGGGAGAAGAATGACTTCACAAGATCATGTTAAATGTGACATGAGATCATCTATGAAGTACCTAGGGTTATGCCTGGCACGTACCAAGCACTCAAAAGCAAAAACAAAACAACCCCCCCCCCAAATATTTATTATATCATTATCCATCCCTACCCATTACTCTTCCTCTAGCTTTCCTTGTCCTTCCATTAGAGTCTCAGTAACTTTGCATTTCTGTCACATTAGGCATTCCCCAGAGACTGTTCGGCATGCTAAACTGTACAGTTTTCCCCTAGCTCAGAGAACAGGCCAGATAGAAACATCTGTGTCTTCTAGAAAGTCATCTTAGACCACCAGGGCCAGAGGCCACTCGTCCTGCCACGTCTGTGCGCAAGCCTGGCCTGTGCCTTCCCAAAGAGGAAGTGAGTGGTTAAAGCACACATTCCACAGGCCTGAAGACCCACCCAGTGTCAGCACAGCAGCTGCCCTCACGCTCCCCGGAGGCCCAGAGGTACTCAGGGAGCTTCCTACCACTCTTGAAGCTCCTGAAGATCGTCGTCAGGTTGGGGTATTCACGCAGGTTAATCTGGTTGAACAACAGCTGCAGAAATGATGGAGTGAACGTCTTCTCCAGTTCCGTGAGGATGTTGTACACCACTCTGGATACAGGGACCAGATTTCTACAGGCCTCCAGGGATTCCTTAGGAAACGGAGCGAAGGATTATTACACATCACTGTAAAATGGAGGGCAAGGGGGTTAGATAGGTGTCTGTGACCTCCTAAGTCATAAGAAGGTGACTTCACTCTTCAAAGGAGGAAGTTAACATGAAGTATAGACTCAAATTCTCTAACATAGAGAAGTCCCAGTTCTGCGTGCTTAGTTTTGGAACATCCCGAATAGTTTGATAATTAGTCACAGCAATAAATAATTTAGCTTTCTTGAAAATAAGTGAGTTTTGTGAACCTTATTTTAGGTATAGTCGAGGGAAGTGAGAGATTTTAAGGAAGGAAAGTGGAGTCAAAGCCTGCTACAGTGTAGCTACTTCTCTAAGGTTCTGGGCAGGACCCTTCAGCAACAGACCCAACGCTTGGTCACTAGTGGCAATTCTGTCGTTCGCTTGTTAGCCTCTGTACTTTCTCTCCTGGACTTGAGATGGCCCGAGTGGGCTCCAGCTATAGGGAAATCATCCAGAGAACTCTTCTTGATGAGAAGATGGCTAAGAGGAGAAACGTGGCAAGAGAGAGGTGATTGCAAATGCTTATTGAACACCTGCTAGGCTAGTCCTTGGGTATAAAACAATGGAGAAGATCAACACGGTGCTGCCCTTATTGGAGGAGGGGCAGAGAAAAGGGAGATAAAATGGGCATTAAATAATAGGCACAAATTAAATAAATGCCCAATGATTACTGAGAGAAGTTTTATAAAAAACATAATTTCTATGAGAGAAAATAATGACGGATCTTAATTATTAATAGAGGAGTAAGTCAAGGAGGCCTCTCTCAGGAAGAGCATCATGGAACCAACCAGGCCAAGACTGGGGGGATATGGTTCTACCACTGCTAACACTTCCCTTGCTCAGGAAATGCTTTCAAAAAAATCCCCAATTATGTGGAAAGAGCGCCATTTTTGTCCACATAGTCATGTCTTCCATCGCCTTCCTGGTTTCACATCAGAATAGACCATGGGTGACAAGCCCGTAGGAATTAGAATAGTGTCATCAGTGGGTTAAATGGTGTCCCCTTGCCCCAAAGATATGTCCACTTGAAACCTGTGAATGTGATCTTATTTGGAAAAAAGGTCTTTGTTGATAAAATTAAATTAAAGATCTTGAAATAAGATCGTTCTGGATTAAAGTGGGCCTTAAACCACAGTGACAAGTGTCCTTAGGAGAGAGAGAAAGGGAGAAGACATAGAAAGAATACGGCAACAAAGATTGAGACCACAACTGAAGTGGTTTCTATGAGGTGTGATCAAAAGATACGGTGAATGTTTAAACCAAAATAATTATTATGGTAGAAGACACATTGTGCGAAGCTAGGGGGAGTGTTTTGCGAGGGATTAATGGCAATGTGTCTTTTACTACACCACATTTTAAAAATTTAAACAGTCACCGTGTTTTTTTGATCACACCTGAATCGATTCAGGTCACACATCGCTTCTGGTATGGCAATGTTTGTCAAATAAAAACCTTACGGTGTGTCCTTATCCACCTTATTCACCAGATCTGGTACCATGAGACTTCCGGCTGTTTCCCAAAGTCAAAATGACCATGAAAGGTAAACATTTTGAATCGATTCACGACACGGAGGTGGCTGTGACAGCGCAACTAGACACTCACAAAAGAGGACTTCCAGCACTGCCTCAGGAAGTGGCCAGAACGATGGGATAAGTGTGGTCGAAGTGAGGGGAAGTATGTTGAGGGGAGTTAGTGGCAATGTGCCTTTTACTGCCATAAATTTTGATCACACCTCATATAAGCTAAGAGTACCAAAGATTGCTGGCACCACCGGAAGACAGGAGAAAGTCAGAGAACAGATTCTCCTGGGGACCCCTGTGAGAAATCTAACCTTCCAACACCTTAGTTTTGGACTGCTGGCCTCCAGAACTGTGAGAGCATACATTTTTTTTTTGTTTTGGTTTGGTTTGTTTTGAATTGCCTGTTTGAGGTCACCCTACAACACCATCTTTCCCTGCTAATGGACATTTGGATCTGGGCCTTCTAAACTCTAGAAACTCTGGGGGTGTTGGTTGTAGTTCAGGACCTCAATAATCAGGTGTTCCCGGTGAGGGCTGGGCCGCGGTCAGAAAGCAGTCACCATGACTCACCCTGTACATCCTGTCGGTGATGAAGGACTTGTCTCGGAGGCATTCGAAGAAGGGAAAGGGCTTGTATATGGCGTAGGAGATCTCCAGCTTCTGGTACATGAAGTGCTGGAGGAGAGCCTCCTCTAAGGCCCGGGGCACGGTGAACATCCTACAGGAGGGGCACGACGACAAAAGAGAAGCAAAGACTTAGAGGAGCCCGGGAAACCGCTTTCTGTATTCAGCGGGCATCTGACGACGGGCACCGTGGTCCCAGAGGTGGCCCTGAGCGGTCTGCAGAGCAACCACGTCTGCCTCAGACGCTCACGGATCTGGGAAGCCGTGACGACGCCCAGCCACGGCGCAGGCTGAGAGTGACCGACAGTATGATGCCGAAGTTCTCGGGGGCTGCTGGCAGATGTTCAAAGTGGCTAGTATCTATCGAGTGCTTCTAAGGTTTTTACATGCAGTGACTTGTGGGATCTTCACAAAACCGTTGCAAGTTGGCTATTATGATTGCTCCCATTTTTACTGTCAAGGACACTGAGACATGGAGAGGTTTATTAACTCCCCCTAAGTGTGCCACTTGGAAGCGCTACAGGTGAGCAAATCCCTATTTTCTGCTTCCTGGCTTGCAGTCCCAAGTCCCACGGGCTGTGGTGACACTGAGCTAAGGTGGCCTGGACTGAGGCCTAAGGCACACACAGGCAATGCTCGTGTGAACAGGCAGAAAGAGGGAAACCTGATCATATTTAGAAACTCAATAAACCATTTATACTCTTCCGACACACAGTAGGTGAAGCACCAAAAAAAACATCAAGACTATAAAAGACATGATTTGTAAAGGTGACTTAACTGGCTTTTGTATCAATTTCATACCTCAGAACAGACCCGTGCCGATTCCCAGCTCGTGCAACATTACCGAATTCACCATTTCCAGGTCGTGAGAAATCGTAACACGTTTAATGGGCAGGGAATTTACAGATGACATTCTTGACAAATTGTCAAGAAAACGGAGGCGTTAGCAAAACATCAAAACCCAAACAAACATGGATCCCATTTTCCTAACTTTATTTACCTCTTTGTCAAAGAGGAAACTAAACTGTAATGAATGACTATTTCCAGGGATTTAACCCCAGTGGCAGATCGAGTACCCATCTCTCTCTCTCCCCCCCTCCCTCCCTCCCTCTCTCCCTCCCTCTCTCTCTCTCTCTGTCTCTCTCTCCCTCTCTCTCTCTCTCTCTGTCTCCTCATTCCTGAATCTTTTGACAGAAAAAGTGTATGTGTTATAAACAAAAGAATCATCCACAGCAATATGGAAAAACAAGAAAAACGCCATGGGGGCAGACTCTATCACTACAAAGAAATCCTGGAAGATAGAGAACAGGAGGGAGGGCAGTCTACCCCCGAGGATGCACACGGGGCAAGGAATAGTGCAAAGAGCATCCCGCCAGAGTAAGTCCTGAGCACAGGCTAAGAAGAGGAAGAGGCCCTGGGCTTCCATTTAGGGTGACTAGTCAGACAACAGTATTCAGAGCAGAGCGCCCGCCATGTTCTTCATTCTTCGTCTGTTATGATTTACGAGGGTCAAGTACAGAGAGGACGAACACCTGAGGAGTTCGGTGGGACAGCGGAGGTCATGTGACCAGAGCCCCATTTCTTACTAGTGCAGCCTACCGTGTCTCATATACGGGCGTTCAGAGTTCTAGGATGTAGAAGAGACTTAAACACAAGTCAGCAAGGGACGGATAGCCACATAGAAGAAAAAAAAAGCAAAAGACATAGACAGGAAATTAGGTCCGATACACAATAAGTATAATAAAAAACATGGTAACTCACTAGTGTTGGAACAGTGCAAACAAAGACAATTTAATCACGTTTGCCTGTCCAACTGGCCACAGTAGGAAATAATCAACAGGTGCTCTTGGTGGAGATGTAAACAGTCCGAATGTTCTGGAGGCCAACTTACTAGTCAGCGTCAAATGCCCTCAATATACGTTTCCTTGAGTCCCAAGTGCCATTACTGGGGATTGATTTCAAGGAAATAATTATGGATATGTTTAAGAAAAAAATAGTCAAAGTTTGGGACACACTACACAGGAAATGAAACGCACTCTCCTTAGTTCTCTTCCCCACCAGCTTCCCAGCTCCCACCAGTCACTGCACGGTGGATCATGGATGAGTTGCCTGTTTGGGGCAGAGGATAGAATCCCAGAGCCCAGATCGGGAGGGTGGGGAGCAATCTCGTCTCACCCCCAACAGAATTTAGGGGGCAGAAAAGAGTTGGGCTGTGCGAGCTTCCCCGCTGCACCTATCCTCTGTTCAGTAGTCCCCCGTTATGTACCCCAGACCCTCTGTGCCCCTTTGGAAAACACTCCTTTACAAAGAGAGAGCCTCGCAGTTCCAAGAGCTGTTTCCCTCAGCAGCTGCTGCCAGGAAATGAAGCAGAAAAGCCCCGTCGCCCCAAAGCAGCCGAGTGGAACACTCACCTGGACACCGAGTTCGCTGCCTGCTCCTTCCCCTCCCCAGGTCCAGGGCCAGCCAGGGGTCGCTCCTGGGAGACCGAGCAGCAGGGAGTTACCCGCGGGCGAAGCAGGAAATCGGGGCTTGGCCACACGCCACACAGCCGAGGCTGGGCTTCAGAGGAAAGAAAAATGAAAGTAAGTTGAGCAAACGGGGCAGGAAACCGGAGGCAGTGCCTGCAGCCTGGCTCCACCCCGTGCACTTGGGCGATTCCTGGGGCTTCTGGAGGCTCGTGCTGGGAGAGGGGTGCTGGGAGAGGGGTGCTGCCCAGAGGGACTAGGCCATAGGGGTGTCCAGAAGGGAGGAGGCATAGGGGTCCAGCTCCAGGGTCCATGGGCAATGAGAAGCCATGGGTGAGCTCCCCACCCATCTCTATACTTTTTGTCATCCTACACTTTTTGGGGCAATGAGAAATTCTAAAACTGGGCTATGGCACTGGACTGTAGTGAGGGTGATAGTTAAACTAGAAACCATCCAACTTTACAAAACCAAGAAGAGATTAAAGGGGGAGGTGAGGTGACCCAGAGATGTCTGTCACTTGTCAGGGTAAGTGTATTACTTAAGAAAGCTGAAATAAAGGGACCCCGAAGCTAAACTGGTATCAGACAGAGATAGGCAGACCTCCAGGCAGGAAAGTGGCTGGGAACCAGGAGATTGGGAATGTCAGGTCTAAGGCCAAGCCAGGGCCAGGAGAAGATTCTAGAATAGCCACTCCAGGGGATGTGGGGAATGCCTTTTTATACACACCGCTTTTAAAGATTCCTAATGTACATTGGTATGTGAGATTTTAAAAAATTCCTAAAATATAGAAATCTGTTGAACTTGATTTAAATGAATAATTCTCAAATGGATATTTAAGCCATGGGTTTCCTCTACAAAGACACCCATTTACCCCTCAGAAAAGAGATGAGAAATGTGGTTCCAGGGTCTAAGACACTTCTGTGCCTCTGCGGAGGCAGCAGGACGGTCTGTCACACCCAAGTGTATACCAGAGCCACAGGCCTGGCCCAGCAGGTCACCACGGTGGCGAATGACAGAGGTGTGGAAACTCCAGCAGGTCAATAGTAATGAAGGGAGGCACAGGAGAAAATGGGAAGCTAACAGCGGAGGGCAGGGGGCAGAGCTGCCTCACCACTGTAAAATGCACCGCGTTAAGGAAGATTACGACTGTTCTATGTGGCTGTCACACTGCATTTACCTGAAGCTCTCCACGTCACCTGGAAATCCTCTTCATGGACATCCTAGGAGCCTGGATATGAGAAGCTCCTCCTTTAGACCTGCCCAGAAATATACCAGCAAAAGGGGGTGGGGGTGGGGCAGGGGAAGGAAAGAAAGCAGGAGTGGGTACATCATGTCAGATCAAACAAAAAAATCATTAAATTAGAAAAAGATGTGAGCCAGGAGGAAAGAAGCTTCTCTCTTAGTAACACGGGCTTGAGAACACAGTAATAATGGGGTAGCCTCCACTGCGATTTCACATCCAAGTGACCCACGTCATGGGAGTCTATTAAATTGTGTGTCGTTCTTTTTCAGCTCAGCTTTATTGAGTAGAACATGCATTCATCTGAAGTGTAAGTTCTGATGAGTTTTAACAAATGTAAACAGAACCACCATTAAGACAGAGACGGTTCCGTCACCCCTGGAAGTTTCCTTGGACCCTTTGTAGGTCTCTGCTCAGCAGCTCCAGCACGAGACAGCCGTTCGTCTGCTCTCCATTATGGTGGGTTCGTTTTGCCTGAACTCAAGTTTTACATCAACGGCTACATGTGACATGTGCTTTCTGACGTGTGGCCTCCTCTGCTCGTCGTAATGCTTTTGGGAGTTGGTCCACTTCCTGCAGGTCAGTGATTTACTCCTCGTCAGCAGGTGTGCTGGCCACCTCTTGGTCATCCTGTCTGAGCACCGTGATGTCACCAATGTGATCGATCATTGTGATGTTGCATGGGGCACGCAGGTGATCCAGATCTCTTTGAACTATATTATGACAAAGGGCAGGTGAGTTGTTGTTTTCCTGAGACAAAACTGTAAATGAATATTCTTATGTATCATGGAAGAATGCAAACTGTTTCGGATTCTCTTTTCTAATTAGAATGAGAAATGACATTGGCCAAGTCAACGGCCACATACCATGCACCCGAGGCCCGTGGGAAGACCTGGGCGGGGGACTATTACTGCCCATCCTGCTATTTTCTTATCCCAGTCCTCCAGCCATCCCATAATTCTGTGGGCTACCAAATATACTTCCAAGAAATTGATTTTCTCCCCAGTTAGCCAGAATCAGTGTGGTTACTTGTACCCCTAAACCCCAACTCATTAAAAATTGGTATCAGAGAGTGAATTGTAGGCAACAGACATTCGCAGAAATTGGATCAATCTGGGATTGGTTGTCCGACCTAACTGGACATCCATTAGCGTTCCAAGGTTAGGCTGACCTTAGGTACCATTTTCAATGGCACAGTACCATATTTTTTTTCCTGTCTTGTTTCAAACAGTACATATAGGCAGGCTAGTCTCACTGGGCTAAATTCAGGGTGTCAGTGGGCTGACCATATGTATCGTTTTAAACAGGACAGGAAAAAAATGGTCAACCCATCCAAAACGGGACGTTGCTAGAATTTGCCACGCAGTGGCAAGATAGCACCTTAGTTTACAGTACTGGATTGTGATGGGAACTGTGCAGTTCAGCCCTTAATTCCAAGTGTCAGATCTCAGCACACTTAACAAAACAAAGAGAAACCCTTCAGGTAGAAGAAATGCATCATTGTATTCAGAGAGCATCACCTACTTGACCTAAACCTGGGTGGGAGACCAGAGGGAGGAGGCAGGCCTGAATCTTCTTACCCCACGGGTCACCTGGAAGAAAAAGAAGACAGTTCTATGCTTGTGTTAGGAACAGGGGGCCATCTGATAGTCGTAGACCATCTTGGTGCGGGCATCCTTTATCCCAGACAGACTGGTTCTCTGGTGGACATAAAGAAAAACGTGACAGTGGGGAACAGAATGTAAAATTCCAGCTCTTTGTGACCTGGGCTAATGTGTGACATTGCAAAGTAGGGCTTGCTCATGAACTTGAATGGGATACCCCTTCAGTTCCAGTGATACCACCAGTCAGCTGAGGACCACCAAAGGCCTTGTACTTAAAAGCAAAAGAAGCAGGCACATTTATGTCAGTGCCCAGCTCCAGGGTGGGCTGCTGCCTTGGGCAGAGAGAGAAAGGAGAAAGAGGCACCAGAGTGGGCTCGGAAGTCCGTACAGGCCTCATCTGGGCCACTGTGTCCCGTGGAGGCTGAGAGCAGAGGACAGCGGTGACTCGTGGAGGCTCAGCTTACAGCCTCTCTGCCCCACAAAGTCAGGAGATGGAGAGAAAGAGAAAGAGCGAGCTAGAGAGGGGCAGGTGGTGCTACATGTGCATGTGCCACCTATTAGACACACAGATGCTACCCACTGTCCTGTAATCTGTCCCCCTCTCTCTGGGGAAAAGAAAGAGCCAAAGTGGGCAGAACTTTGAACTTTGCAAACACACATATGCAAATTTTCTAGCCTATCTATAATGAGCCTGAAGAAGTGGGATTCAGGGGAACATATTTCGGAACCATACTGCTTTGCCTGAGGCGTCCCAAACATTGTCTCAGTGCTGTGACAGAGGCCCAGTGTCCTGGCTCCCATCCATTGTCCTGGCTCCCACCCATTGTCCTGCCTGGATTTCTAGTTCTCCAGTTTTATTTACCCTTTGCTCCTATTTTTTTATCTTTCAATTTTATGCGAATAGTGGGTGTTTTTATAAGTTGTTTCAAATCCTTTACAGAAGGAGGGTCAAGTATGAGTGAAAAAATTCTTTACAAACATAAGTGTAACGACTGGGTTAGCTAGTGTCACCTCGTCCTTTAAGGCCAAGGTCGTCAGTCCTAAGCCTTCCTCATCCAATGAGGAGCCTGCCACTCTCCCTGAGCTTCCCACCACAAGTTGAAGCTCAGTTTTTTCCTAATAATGCTGGTTGCATTTGTAAAGTGCCCAGATATTCAAGGGAACTTGGCACTGCACATAGGTACTCCCCTCTGATTGAGCAGTTTTGGGCAAGTTCTCCCTCCATTGTGGTTGCTTTCCAGAAATCTGAAGAACATCTCCAGTTTACAATGCTGGGCATTTGGGATCTCTCTGGCCATGTGTGTGAACTCTGGGTCTGCCTCGTCCAGTCCAGGCTCACCGCTGTGCCCTGCCAGACCCGGACCCTCAGGGGAAATCTGAAATGGCTTTCCCTTTTCACACCACCTCAACAAGGAGGAGTGAAAATGAAGTTCACTTCCTCCCCACGTGACGGTGCCATCT